>PVIC010004211.1:9601-64075 GCA_004025085.1 Thryonomys swinderianus | reverse complement strand
TGAAGTTATCTCGGTGGAACCTCCAATATGACGCAGGAGAGTTAAGGCCTAACTCCCCAGCTGAAACGCGAGTTCGTGTTCTCTAAAAATCGAAGAATGAATTTTAGGAACAACGGAGGTTTGAGTAGGAAAATTTTATTGAGAGAGAGAAAGCTTCTGCCTTAAGAGAGACAGAAGGGGGGCCCGGAAAGTGGGTAACCCCGAAATTGTCATTTTTAACAAGGTAAGTTAATTGGACAGCATTATGTTAAATGAAATAAGCCAGATACAGAAAGCTAAACACAACATGTTCTCTCTCCTGTGTGGAAGTTAAGAAAAAAGTCAACCTCAGGGCCCAGGAATTTAGCTTAGTGGCACCATGCCTGCCTGGCAAGCAGAAGTTCCTAAATTCAATCTTCGGTGCCACTACCAAAAAAAGAAAGAGCCAGCCTGAATATGGAATAGAGATGACTAGTGATTAGGAAGGGAATTTGAATTTTGTCAGTCCCAAGTAACTGGGTCAACTGGTGCACATTGCTATGTCTGACTTCTTACTCTTCTTCTTAGGGAGTACACCAATGCTCTGGCACTAATACCTAACTAAAATGTTTTCATTTTATTGTATTTATTTTTATTAGTATCTATATCTATGCTATCTAAAAATTCTCCATCCTTTTCTTCTGTATGTGTGTGTGTGTGTGTGTATGTGTTTTTGCATGTGCATGCATATGCATGATAGTGGGAACTGAACCCCAGGGCCTACCATATGCTAGGCAAGCATTCTACCATTCAGTTAAAGATCTCTTTATAAAAGAAGTTAGTGGGAAAATTGACATGCATAAAATTATAAAATAAGTAATAGTACAGGTGGTGTTATACCTTAGCAGCATGGATGCAGAAGATGCAGGTAACATCTTGTATGTACTGGCATGCATTTTCACTGTTCATTTTGTGTGTTTGAGCCAGTGGTGTTGAGGTACTGTTTGTTAACTTAGATTTTTTTCTTTTCTCATCTGTAGTGGAGCACATGATCCAAAAGAATCAGTGTCTCTTCACCAACACCCAATGTAAGGTTTGCTGTGCCTTGCTGATTTCTGAGTCCCAGAGGCTAGCACATTACCAGGTATGCCTTTGTGCTTTATTTTTCCAACCCAGTGCCAAGTCTTCCCTTCTCCATGGCTTACATGGTGAAGAATAATTCTTTGTTTGCCTCTAGATATTGCTTTCATCCATATCAGCTTATACTTAAAGACTGACTTGATTTCCCTGAGTCTCATCTCGCCTATCCAAATCAGAATCCTTATATGTGTATCTTTCTTTGCAGCTTGATATAGTAGAAATTATGAGGCATTGCTTTAAATTAACCTAAATTTGAATCACAACCCTAGTACTCATCTTGGGCAAGAAACTTCACCATTTTTAGCTTCCATTTCTTCATGTAACAATTTCCTCATACATTGTTGTGAAGATTAAATTTAATAGCATGTAGAGTGCCTTTCACAGAGTAGGAACTCATTAAACTTTCTTCCCCCACCTTTTCAAAAGCTTTTGAGAGGATGAATTGGATAAAAATCTAATGTTTATGAGTCCCTTTGATATGAAATGGCATTTGGCTATCTTTGATCTTTTTCCTGGGTTCTTGCAGAGCAAAAAACATGCCAACAAAGTGAAGAGATACCTAGCAATCCATGGATTGGAGACATTAAAGGGGGAAATGAAGAGGCTAGACTCAGATCAGGTAATACAGCTGCTATCCTAAGACCACTCACTTCCTGACGAAGCCAGCAAGCAGTTGGTGTGGTAAAAGACTCACACTGACTTGGCTACAAATCCCAGCCCCATTGTGTATTTTGGCCAGGTCTTATTACTTCTCTGACCCTTAATTTCTTCCTCTGTAAAAATGAGGATAACATCCTTTCAGGAGTTTTCCTAACCAAAGCAAGAAAAGCTTTATAAAAAGCACCCAACACAGAACCTGGCACATGATATGACTTACTAAGTAGAGCTACTGTTATATATTTACCACACAATGGTTTAGATTTAGAAGAAGCTGCCTAAGAGAACGTAGAGGGAAGCCAGGCTGCATACTTTCTTGAAAGCCATGGAAAAGAACTCAGTTCAGCACTTGAATGTTTTTATTAAATTAGTAAAGCTAATGCCTGTAGTGATTGAGAAGTAATTGCATATATTTTTTGGTGCAGAATTACTGTGAGGATTATGCTGAAAGAATTCCTAGTTCCTCAGGAGTATCACCATATTTGTTCTGTGAGAGACTGTGCTCTTTATGGTATAAGAAGTCAGCAGACCACACTGTGCAACCTAAGTGAGTGACTTTGGGCATGTCACTCGTATCTCTGCATTTCACTCATCAGTGAAAGTTACTGTGAGGCAAAATTCCAGTTCCTAGTGCCCGGCGTGGTGGCTCACGCCTGTAATCCCAGCATTTGGGAGGCAGAGACAGGAGGATTGCTGAGTTCGAGGCTTGCCTGGACTACATAGTGAGCTCAGAGCCAGCCTGAACTACAAAGCAAGACCCTGTTTCAAAAAAAAAAAAAAAATTCCAGTTCCTAGTAAGTGTTCAAAAACTTAAGAGGTGACTCTGCTGTCTTCTATTATAAGTGCCAGTGGTTAGATGGACAGACATTCATTGTCCTTCTTGGAATTCACTGGACTCGTCCCATTTGCCTGTCTTATTATTTATAATTAAGGAATGCAAGATCAACTGTTTGACCTTGAACAAGTTACTTGCTCTCTTTGTACCTTAGTTTCTTGAACTCCTGGCAGGGTGACAGCACCCACCACCAACAAAGAATTACTGAGCCCAAAATGTTAATAGTACCAAGGTTGAGAAATGGTGAATGAATACCCTGTTCAAATACCATTTTCTCTTAAAAATTGGCAGATCTTAGCATAAATTTGAAATACGTTTTCTGTCCTAACCATAATCAAGAAATGATGTTCCAAGAACCCTGAGCATCTACTGTATGGCAGAATCCAGCAGCATATGAGGCTAAGAAGCAAGAAGGAAATCAAATAGTCCATGCCCAAATGTTGCACTTAAATTCTCAGAAAGATCTCCTAAGCTATGATACTGTTAATTTAGGGCAGTGATGGCAAATCTTTTAGAGCTTTCAATGATGTAAAGAGCCTGCTGTGGTACACATGCCATTGTTTTGCCACCACTGGTTTAGGGTATTCACCAGAAGTATAGTACAGGTCTATTTAGTGTTCTGGGATTACAGAGGAAAGGCAACATTAATTTTTCCTAGAATGAGTACACAAAGGGGCTTAATAATTATTTGCTAAGTGACATTTTTCAGTGAAGAACTAATATTTAAAATGGGCCTTGAAGGCCAAGCAAACATAGTACCAATTAGGAAAGGAAAAAACATTCTAGAAAGCAAGAATAGCCCAAACAAAGCAGGAAAGCAGCAGAAAACAAAGTGGGGAATGAAGAGTAGAGCCCAGGACAGAGTAGCTGGAGAAGAATCCAGAAAGGTAGGTTGGGAGTTAATATATGAAGGGGATCTTTAATGCCCAATATCCTATGGGCAGTGGGGAACCATTGAAGATTTCCTGGCTGAGCAGTGGCATGATCAGACCTGTGTTCTTTCTCCCAACCAGAAGAGCAGCAGAAGCAAAGACAAGAACCAGTGCTGCCCCATCTGTAACATGACCTTTTCCTCCCCTGTTGTGGCCCAGTCGCATTACCTGGGGAAGACCCACGCAAAGAACTTAAAGCTGAAGCAGCAATCCACTAAGGTGGAAGGTACTGGTTTTCCTGAGTAGTGCTTTGTTGGGACCCCTCCTATCTGCTGAGCACCACTGACAGGTACTCCCAGAAATGTTCATTGGGGCCACGGACTTGGAGAGATTGGACTGCTTTAGAGAGCCCTTAAAAATATCAAAGTAGATCTGCTTCATTGGAATGCAGCCTCAGAGTTGCACTCACCTAACATCCCTTTCTTTGGTTCTATCAGTTTTTCTCAGTAGAAGCTACTTAGTCTAAGCTTTTGCCCTGACCAGTAATTATAATTCAGAAGTACCAGAGTTTTTCAGGCCATGCACACTGTGAAAATGTTCTATCCACTGCCTCTCCCACTTAGATTTTCCCCTCCTGCATCTACCTTCTTTCATAACCGTATGTTCCAGGTTAAAAGCTAAATCCTTGTCCTTTTTCCTTGTGCTCAGGTTATGCCCTGCTGACTTTAATCGTCAAAAGCTGCCTGTTCCCTCAAGACAGGCACTTGCCTTTCAAAGCAGGATACTTCAGTGCTGACACTACCACCTACAGAGCTATTTGTACCTGCCACAGATTCATTCCCAGTGCAGTGACTTCTAAAATATCTTCCTTTACCTTGTCACCACTGGTTCTTTGCCCTCACTTTCATCCCATTAACTCCTGACTTGCCGGGGTTTTTAACCTCTGCTAACTGTAATTAGTCAAGAGTGAGAGTTCTTTGTTCTTTATTTCATTTTCTGCTTGATAATTTTTGCTTCTCTACTTTGGACTAGAAAGTGGACTACACTATTTATAGTACTTATTATCCTTTTTATTTTATTGTGAAAACAAGACAACAATGTTTTGGAAGGCTTTGAAGATAAGATGGAAATCACTTATAATTTACTTTTATCATGTTAAGTTCTACTTATTCGTGATATTAACTATAAAATATGAACTTTGGGGCTGGAGAGTTAGCTCAGTGGTTCCGGCGCCTGCCTCGCAAGCGCAAGGTCCTGAGTTCGATCCCCGGTAACCACATATAATGCTGGGCGTGGAGACACGCCCACCAATAATCAACGCCTCATACCACAGTGCCGGATGTGGTGGCTCACGCCTGTCATCCCAGCACTCGGGAGGCAGGGACAGGAGCATTGCTGTGCTCGTGGCGGCTTGCCTGGGCACCATAGTGAGCTCAGGGCCAGCCTGAACTACAAAGCAAGACCCTGTCTCAAAAAGCAAAAAAAAAAAAAAAAAATGAACTTTGAAGACACACAAGCCCAGGTTTGAATCCTGGCCCTGCTGTTTACCATTTGTATGACTTCATTGTGTTTGAGTTTCCTCACCTATAAAATGTTAATGCTGTTTATTTCATAGATTGTGAGGATAACATAATGTACATTTAAAAAGTAGAACATAGTGGATATTCATAAATCACAGCCTCTACTATCATTATTATTGACACCATTAAGATAGACAGTGAGGAGCCGGAGGGTTAGCTCGGAGGTTCCGGTGCCTGCCTCACAAGCGCAAGGTCCTGAGTTCGATCCCCGGTAACCACATACAATGCTGGGGGTGGAGACTCACGCCCACCAGCAATCAATACCACATACCACAGTGCCGGGCGTGGTGGCTCACACCTGTAATCCCAGCACTCGGGAGGCAGAGGCAGGAGGATTGCTGAGTTCCAGGCTTGCCTGGGCTACAGAGTGAGCTCAGAGCCAGCCTGAACTACAAAGTGAGATCCTGTCTCAAAAAAAAAAAAAAAAAAAAAAGATAGACAGTGAGGCTGGGTATGGTGGGACATGCCCATAATCCCAGCACTCTGAGAGACTGAGCAGTTTAGTGACTTAGCATGACCTTGTCTCAAAAAAATAAGCAAAAAGGCTGGAGATTGTAGCTCACTAAAAAGGCCTAAGATTCAATTTCCCAGTACTGCTCCTTCCCATAAAAAAGATAGCCAGTGAGTAGAATGCCCTCATGAAATGCAATAGCTGATTGGCCATCCCCCATCTGGAGTATGCCATTGGCTTTGCTAGTGATTGATTCATCCGTAACTTTCATGAATGCTGATTACTTTTACTTAAAGTTGATGTTGGTACCAATATGGTAATACAGTGTTTAAACACTAGGCCAAGATAAACTAAAGATAAAGAACTGAATTTTAATTAGGTCATGGACCTCTCTTCACAAATGGGATAATTCTCTGGAACATGCCTAACTCCAAAACTGCCATACTAAAAATGTTATTTTCCGGGCTGGAGATTTAGCTCAATGGTTCCAGCACCTGCCTGCCAAGTGCAAGGTCCCTGGTTCGATCCCCAGTAACCACATACAACAATACCGGGCATGGTGATTCACACCTACCAGCAATCAGTACCCCATACCACAGTGCCGGGCATGATGGCTCACACCTGTCATCCCAGCACTCAGTAGGCTGAGGCAGGAGGATTGCTGTGAGTTTGAGGTTTCCCTGGGCTACACAGAGAGCTCAGGGCCAGCCTGCACTACAAAGGGAGACCCTGTTTCAAAATAAATTTAAAAATAAAAATGTTAGAGTGCTCGCTTCGGCAGCACATATACTAAAATAAAAATGTTAGGTATGTTTTTATATAGCTATAATAATAGCTCATAAATCATTTGTATCCTTTTACTTTCATTTAATTTTTTAGGTAAAGCATATTTTCATGTTATTACACATTTATAACTCCAATCCAGAAATTAAATATTTTTCTAATATAAAAATAATATTGTAAGAAATATGAAAAATACACATAAATGGAAAAAATTATCATAGTTTACCATTCCAAGAAAACTACTGTTAACATTTTGGAGTATTATTTCTCCTATAATCTTTTGTTTTGTATGTGTGTGTATATCTGTTTATATATATTTGTTCTACATGTATGTAGATTAATTATATGAGCTTAATAAACAAGATACATTAAATAACTTTTTTATAAAAATGACATAACTCATGGTAAATAATTCTATAATAATGCAGATGATGCAAAGAGGAATGTAAAACATTACCCAATTCTACCACCAAGAGAAATACTGTTAACATATGGGTGACAAATGCCGGTATATGTCTGTAGATTGTATTTATATCTTTTAACAGTGACATGACCATATTGTATGTATGATTTCTTTTTCTGTTTTTTTATTTAATGCAATATTTGTATTTCCTTAATTTCCCTGTGTTACTAAAAATGTTTTTGTGTTTTAAGTGACTATGTCACAGTTAATAATTGGTCTCAATGACCATTTAATCTCTCCCATTCTTGGTGTTGTAAATAATACCAACAGTGAACATCCCTATACAGTACTCTTTCCATATTATAGGTTATTTTTCTAGGACTTCATAACTTTTACTTCTTGGAGATGTCCATTAAGCAGTTTTTTTCAGCTTTTCTTAATGATTCACCTCTGATGCTTCTTTTTGATCTCTTTCAAATAGTGGTTTTTTCCCCGTCGTGTGTGTGTGTGTGTGTGTGTGTGTGTGTGTGTGTGTGTGTGTGTAGTGCTATGATTGAACCCAGGGCCTTGTGCATACTAAGCAAGCACTCTTCCATGGACTATCATTTCCTAGCCTGGTCTTTATCTCTCAGAGACCATTAATATCTCTTTTCTGATTTCAGTGAAATAATATTTATTATAGAAATGTTGGAAAATACTGAAAAACACTATGCTTTCAATCTTTTTCCATGTAGTTGCCTCTATGTTTGTATTGTTTCATAAAGCTGAGATAAGAACAAGATTTTTTAAGTTGCTTTTTTATTCAATATTTATTTAATACAAACTGAATATTTTCTTACAAAATATCCTATGTTTACTTTACTTTTTTTAGTGACATATTCAAACAAAATTAATAGCTAGAGAAATGGAGATTTCCTGTATGGAAAACTGTTTTGGGAAAAATTAGCAAACTCTTATGCTCACTAAAATTCCCTAAAACACAGTAGTTGAAGTAGGATAGGAATGAAAAGACATCTGAGTCATCATCTGTCTGATGTCCTGCTAAGTCCCACCACTCCTTTACTCCTGGTGGAGATTCCGGGCACTACATTTTTCTAGCAGTGGTTGCTAAATTAATACCATGGACTTGTTACAGAGTCATGGCATCTGCTTTTCAGGGTGGCAGCACATCCTGCAGTCAACATCAGGACCATGTGGAGGCTCACACATGCCCTCACCAAGCTCTGATGAACTGAACCCTGAGCAGAGTCAGGGATGTTTTCTGAAAGTAAAAATTTTAGCCTTCAGATCTTCTTGTTATATTCTGGTGGCTTGACAAGAGATCACGGGCTTTAGGTCACAAAGAATTGGATCACTCACTAGCTAGCTAGCTTGGACAAATCATTTTACCTGTGTGAGCCTCCATTTTTATCTGTAATGTGGCAAAATGTAGAGCTACATATGCCTGATTGGGGTATTCTGAGTTGTAAAGGAAAAAACTATCTATAAAATGTGTAACAAAATATTATCCTCTTGGCTGTGCACTGCACGCTTGTAATCCTATCCCTGAGAAGGCTGAGGCAGGAGGATTACTACAAGTTAATTGAGTTCAAGTCCAGCCTGAACTGCATAGTGAGACCTTGACCCCCAAATAAATAAATGTATGTATGTATGTTATACTCTTTTCTCCTTCACTCAGGCTAGAGTGTAGTGGAGCCTAGAAGATGTTAGTATGGCTGCCTGGCCTTGTATAAGCTCAGAATCTCAATATCTACATCAGTGCACTGGTACTAACAAGGTCTATAACTGAATGCTTTAAGGACAGGAATTACATACCCACTTTTTAATCCCACTTGCTGTGAAATTCTAGGAAATCCTGGGATGAAAAGACTACAAACATGCATCTCTAGCCTATTACAGTTTGGAAATTTCATGGCAGAAGTTCTGAGCCTCTTGAAAGTACAAAAGAAATCGGGACCTAAGTGTCTAGAGTAGTTAAAACTGCTGAGGAGTTAACTACTCTTTGGGCTCCTCCAAATCTTCCAGTTAGAGGAGATTTTGACTGTGTGATTCACACAGTGCCATAGATCAAGGTGTGTTTAACTAGTGATGCTGCCTTTCTTTTTCTTCAGTGTACTCAAAAGCCTGGCACCTTCTGGGTTTTTTCATTGTTTCTATTTGAACTCTCTCAGTGCAGCTCTGTCAAAATGCCTTACAAATCCTTTCATTATGTCCTCCACCTTAGCCTTGCACCAGAATAGAGAAATAATAGACCCAGACAAGTTCTGCAGCCTCTGCCACGCAACTTTCAACGACCCTGTTATGGCTCAACAACATTATGTGGGCAAGAAACACCGGAAGCAAGAAACCAAGCTCAAACTCATGGCACACTACGGACGACTAGCAGACCCTGCTGTCACTGACTTATCAGGTAAGACGGCCCACTTTACATACAAAGCTGGATCAGGGTTTGATCATGGATTCCAGAGTCTAGCCAACTCCTTGCTTCTACTTCTTAAGTTTTTTAAAGGAGAGTTTGCAAACTTAGATGCCTACAAAAGCTAGGCAAGACATTTTTTTCTTTAATGTTCTTAATGTTGCTGAGAACCAAACCCAGACTTTCATACTTGCTAGAAAAGCACTGGGCCACTGAGCTAAATTTCCAAGCCCCAGGCAAAAAATTTGTTTGTTTTTATTGTTGCCAGGCAAGAAATTTAAATGAGAGCCTGCCACTCCTACCCAACTCTAGACTATTGTTTCATATATTTCAGGGGTTTTGTTGTTGTTGTTGTTGTTGTTTTGAGACAGGGTCTCGCTTTGTAGTTCAGGCTGGCCCTGAACTCATTATGTAGCTCAGCCAAGCCTCGAACTCAGGAATCCTCCTGCCTCTGCCTCCCGAGTGCTGGGATTACAGGCGTGAGCCACCACACCTGGCTTCAGGGTTTTTTTATTTCAGTTTTTCAAAAGATTATTGGGAGCCAGATTCATATAGAAAATTCTCTGATTTCGTTTTTCTTTTTGTCATTGCTGGGGCCTAAGCCTAAGACCTAACTTGCTAGAGAAGTTAGGTAAGCACTCTACTATTAAACTATATTTTTCCAAACTTTTCCAAATTTTAAATGTGCAACTAAATATTTTAAATTTTTGAGCCAGGCCTGATGATACACACCTTTAATCATGCCATTTGAAAGACTAAGGAAGGAGAATCATAAATTCACAGCAATCTGAGCTACATAGTGACTTCATAGCTACCCTGGAATGTATAATAGCAAGACCTCATCTCAAAACAATAATAAAAAGCTCCATGTCAAAACAAGAACACATTTGCACCTTCAGTTTCTCACAGTAGAGAAATGATATGGTATTTACACGTGTGTCCCATTTATTTCAGTATGGCCTCAAGTATATTCATTTAGCTATAAATATCTTGTCTTTCTTTTTGGCTGCATGTGTTCTAGTGTGTTGTTTTAAAAAACACACCTTCTAGGGCCAAAGGGTTAGCTCAGTGGTTCCGGCGCCTGCCTCGCAAGCGCAAGGTCCTGAGTTCAATCCCTGGTAACCACATATAATGCTGGGCATGGAGACACGCCCACCAATAATCAACACCGCATACCACAATGCCGGATGTGGTGGCTTACGCCTGTAATCCCAGCACTCGGGAGGCAGGGACAGGAGGATTGCTGAGTTCGCGGCGGCTTGCCTGGGCTGCATAGTGAGCTCAGGGCCAGCCTGAACTACAAAGCGAGACCCTGTCTCAAAAAGAAAAAAAAAAAAAAAAAAAACACACCTTCTAGGGCTGGAGAGTTAGCTCAGTGGTTCCAGCGCCTGCCTCGCAAGCACAGGCCCTGAGTTCAATCCCTGGTAGCCACATAGAATGCTGGGCATGGTGACTCACGCCCACCAGCAATCAATGCCACATACCACAATGCTCACGCCTGTAATCCTACAAAATGAGACCCTGTAAAACTACAAAGCAAGACCTTGTCTCAAAAAAAAAAAAAAACACACACACACCTTCTGGGCCAGGGATTTAGCTCAGTGGTAACTCCAGAGTTCACTTCCTGATAACCGCATAAAATAATACCAGGTGTGGTGACTCACACTATCAGCAATCAGTACCTCACATCACATTGCTGGATGTGGTGGCTCACACTTGTAATTTCAGCACTTGGGAAGCAGAGGCAGGAGGACTGCTGTGAGTTCAAGGCTAGCCTGGGCTACGTAGTGAATTCAGGCCAGCCTGAACTACAAAGCAAGACCCTGGACCGTGTCTCAACAAAACAAAACAAAACACACCTTCTGGGCTGCGGATTTAGCTCAGTGGTTCTAGCATCTGTCTCAAAGCACAAGGTCCTGAGTTTGATCCCGATACCACATACCACAATGCTGGACGTGGTGGCTCATGCTTGTAATCTCAGCACTTGGGAGGAAGAGGCAGGAAGATTTCTTTCAGTTCAAGGCTAGTGTGGGCTACATAGTGAGCTCAGGACCAGCCTGAATTACAAAGTGAGACCCTGGGCCAGGAATTTAGCTGAGTGGTTCCACCATCTGCCAGAAGTGCAAGGTCCCAAATTCAGTCCACATACAACAATGCCAGGCATAGTGGCTCATGCTTGTAATTCCAGTGCTCAGGAGCAGAGGCAGGAGGATTGCTGAGTTCAAGGATTGCCTGGGCTATATAGTGAGCTCAGAGCCAGCCTGAACTACAAAGTAGACCTTGTCTCAAAAAACTAAAAAAAAAGAGGAGGCCAGAGATTTAGCTCAGTGGTTCTGGTGCCTGCGTCGGAAGCACAAAGTCCTGAGTTCAATCCCCGGTAACCACATATAATGTTGGGCATGGTGGCTCACACCTGTAATCCCAGCACTTGGGAGGCAGAGACAGGAGGATTGCTGAGTTCAGTGCTTGCCTGGGCTACATAGTGAGCTCAGGGCCAGCCTGAACTACAAAGTGAGACCCTGTCTCGAAAAAAAAAAAAACTAAACAAAAACAAAAAACACACCTTCTCTATCCACTCACCAGTGAATGGGCTTTTGGGCTGTGTAAATGAGATCCAAAATGAATATATGTATTATGAAGTTGAAGAAAGTCTTCAAAGGGGATAGGGAACTAGGAAGGAGGGCAGGAGGGCAGGAGGGCAGCAAAAAAGGGAAAGAAAAAATTTGATGGTAAAAAGGAAAAAACAGCAACAAAGCTTTTGTATATGGGAGTAGGGGATTGAAGGGAGAGCAGAGGAATGGGGAAAAATAAGAATCAAGGTATATCATGTACAGTTATAAATTCTCAATGTTGAATGTGAGCATAATCTATACCTGAAATGTACTGATAAACTCAATTTAAAAAAAAAAAAGGCAACCCAGTTCCTCCCAGTAATCCCAGCACACTGAGATAGTGAGTCAAGAGGATCACAAATTCAATTCCAGACTGAGCAGTTTAGCAAATTAGCAAGTCCCTATGCCAAAAAATAAAAAAAAAAAAGGTGGGAGATATAGCTCAGTGCAAAGTCCCTGGGTTCAATCCCCAATACCTCCCCAGAAAAAAAATATTTTTCAAGCCCTATATGAATAAAAACCTGTCTTGCCGGGCATGGTGGCTCACGCCTGTAATCCCAGCACTCAGGAGGCAGAGGCAGGAGGATTGCTGAGTTCAAGGCTTGCCTGGGCTACATAGTGAGCTTAGGGCCAGCCTGAACTACAAAGCGAGACCCTGTCTCAAAAAAAAAAAACCTACCTGCATGCCAAATTTGGGGAAAAAGCAACCAGTTTATAACCTCTGCCTTTTTTTAGTACGTTTTATTTTATTTTATTCCATTTCTGCCTTTATACCACTGGCTGTTAACTCCCTAAGTGTTATCCATATTCCTTATATGAGAACCTCAACAACCTCTACCTCTTCCCTCAGCAACTAGGACATACCTGTACCCCTGGGGTAGTGTGGTCAAGATGAGACTTTTCTGACTCAGAGAATATTGGTTATATCCTTGACCTTGAGATATCAGTTAATGTCACAGGTGTACCCATTCATAAACAATTAGAAGCCTTTCCCATTATAACTACTCACAGCCTATATAGTCAATGTGTCTGTGTGTAAGCTAAAGGAAACTTATTATTTTAGTCAGTAAGCATTTATTGAGTGGCTACTATATTCCCTCATTGGAGTATAGTAGTGACAAAGACTGACACAGTCCCTGTCTCCTAGAATTACAGGAGTACTGGGCCTTTTTCAGGAGATGAGACATATAATAATAAGAGCAGATAGATGCTGGGAGAGAAAAATCTTAAGTGGAAGAGATAGGAGCATACTCACAAGGTATGTGTGTGTCACAGCCCCTGGAGGTGCAACCACATCATTGACTTCTGAGATGCCCTCAGCATCCAGGTGAGGAGCATGTTGCCTTCAGGGAGCCTGCTGCTTAGAGTCATCTGTGTAATCATAGAGAAAGTGATCAACCAGATGCCCTAGATGTTCTGGGCTGCATATGGACAAGGGGAGATCATACTTTTGTAACAATTCACCAAACACCAAAGGCAGCTATACAACACAGAAGGGCCACCTATGCCATACTGACGTAGATGAAACAGGTACAAAGCAGAGATCAGGAAGCATAAGAAAAAGACTATGGGCCAAATCCTTTAGCAGAGTGTCAGTGCCAGGGAAAGACCCTGCTGTATGAGCCTCTTCCAGACAGGGAAGGATATCTGGTGTTTTCTTACTGATTCTTTATGTAGGCAGGGATCATTTCCATATGCTCCTTAGCTCTCCATATTCTCTGCAAACTCAAGAAGCCCAGAACCCACTTCATAATATCATCTTTCTTTTTGGACTTTGATAGAAACAGTATTATAGCAAGCTCCAACTTCTTACACCAGCATTATATCAAGCTGCAGTCTTGCAGCAGACCTTTCTAACCTCACTCCAGCTCCTACCTCTCTTTTACTCCTCCCCTTGGCCCCCACTCTTGTTTTTCCCTTATCTGTTATATACTGGCAACTCAGGCATTGTAGTATTTGTACTGCTTACTTTAACTTGTGTCCATTCTGCTTTTTACTCTGAAGCCAAAAGCCTCCTTCCTGTATCTGCCATCCTTCTCCATTTTTCTAAGGCCAAGTAGCCTATACTAAGTGTAGTTTGTTGTTTGTTTTTTGTTATTTGCTGAAGGCATCTGAGTCAGATCAGTCAAGATCATTACTAAACAAGAGTTTGATTTCCATCACCTTTAGGGAGCAAAGATCCAGGATCCAATGATCTTCCAATTCTGTTACCAATATCTGGTACATTGTCATAGATACTTTTTTGTCATAAATACATGTAATAGTGACTGTTCTCTGCCCTATGGTGCATAGGTATCCCAGAGATAGTTGTCCAATGAAAAAAAGATAGATTCCAAAGTTGAAATTTCACATGTGTTACTGATGTCTGCAGAGCATGAATGGAATGTGGCTCAGATTTTTTTACACTAATGACCAGGTTTGCCCACCACAGCAAGTGGTAGACATGGCAGGTGGCAGATCTTACACTTCAGTAGATGGGTCATAGCATATACTACTGGAAGTGTGTCTGGAAATAAGTATGTGGGAGCTGTACAGACTCTGGTTACAACCCCAAGTCTACAGAATGCTACTCTTCAGTAGCCTCATCACTGGTGCATAATAACCAGGTGCTGAACTGAGGTTTAACTCAAGTGGTACTACGCCTACCTTGGAAGCACCAGGGCCTGAGTACTGCCATATAAAATCCCCAGTACTTGGGCCGGAAGGTTAGCTCAGTGGTTCTGGTGCCTGCTTCGCAAGTGCAAGGTCCTGAGTTTGATCCCCAGTAACCATATATAATGCTGGGCGTGGAGACTCACGCCCACAAACAATCAACACTGCATACCACAATGCTGGATGTGGTGGCTTACACCTGTAATCCCAGCACTCGGGAGGCAGAGACAGGAGGATTGCTGAGTTCGCAGCAGCTTGCCTGGGCACCATAGTGAGCTCAGGCCCAGCCTGAACTACAAAGCGAGACCCTGTCTCAAAAAGCAAAAAAAAAAAAAAAACTAACAACAACAAAGAAAGAGAAATACACAATGGGACAGAGATTTAGCTCAGTGGTTCTGGCGCCTACCTAGCAAGCACAAGGTCCCTGGTTCGATCCCCGATAACCACATACAACATTACTGGGCATGGTGGCTCACACCTCTAATCCCAGCACTTGGGAGGCAGAGGCAAGAGGATCACTGAGTTCAAGGCTTGCTTGAGCTACCTGGTGAGCTTAGGGTCAACCTGAACTACAAAGCCTACAAAGAAAGACCCTGTCTCAAAAGAACAAAAAAAAACCCAGGTACTATCTTCAGTTGAAAGAACAAACCCAGGGATTTTGCTCAGTGGTTCCAGCACTTCCCTCAGAAGTACAAGGTCCCTAGTTCAATCCCAGGTACAAAAGACAAAAGAATAGGTAGCTCCAACCCTTTGGCAGTTCTTCAAAACTTTACAGATAAACTAGAGGGAAAGAGGAAAAGGATAGAGTTACTGAGGAAAAGAGGAAGAAAATAATGAAGGTATAGATCTGCATGACCAGGAGTCAGGGCTCCCTGGCCCTTTCACCCACACAGTTTGTGGTTTTAGGAGTATAATCATGCATATTCTTCACTGTGGCAGAGCATGCCAGCTTGCATCTGATGTCCAGCTGGTTCTTGCTCTTGCTCATGAGAGCAAATCATATATATATATATATATGGATTTCTTCAAATGCTATGAAGGCCCGCCAGGGATTCCTTTCTAGGGATCTAAACTGAATAGCTATATTTATCTAAAAGTTCCTCTTGATAAAGAAGACAGAAAAGATAAGAATTTGCATGAAGGGCCGGAGGGTTAGCTCAGTGGTTCCTGTGCCTGCCTCGCAAGCCCAAGGCCCTGAGTTCGATCCCTGGTAACCACATATAATGCTGGGCGTGGAGACACGCCCACCAACAATCAACACCGCATACCACAATGCCGGATGTGGTGGCTCACGCCTGTAATCCCAGCACTCGGGAGGCAGGGACAGGAGGATTGCTGAGTTCGCGGCGGCTTGCCTGGGCACCACAGTGAGCTCAGGGTCAGCCTGAACTACAAAGCGAGACCCTGTCTCAAAAAGCAAAAAAAAAAAAAAAAAAAAAGAATTTGCATGAAGATTCATAGTTTGAGTTATCTGATGAGACCTTTTGTAATAAATGATGTTTGTACATCCAGCCTATATTTACCTAGAACAGAATCTGGTAGTCCTAGGGCTACTGTCTTATTGTTCAGACAAAATACCCATCACTCAAAGTTGAAGGAGGAAAAGTTTATTTCTCCTCACAGTCTGTAGAGGTTTCAGTCCACAGTTCCCTGGCTCCAAGGCAGAGTGGCATATCAGAGGGCCATCACAGAGAGAAAAGTTACCTAGGGCCAGAGATTTAGCTCAATGGTTCCAGCACCTGCCTCACAAGCGCAAGGTCCTGAGTTTGATCCCCCCGTAACCACATACAGTGCTGGGCGTGGTGAGTCACACCCACCAGCAATCAATACCACATACCACAGTGCCAGGCAAGGTGGCTCACGCCTATCATCCCAGCGCTCCGGAGGCAGAGACAGGAGGATTGCTGAGTTCGAGTCTTGCCTGGGCTACATAGTGAGCTCAGGGCCAGCCTGAACTACAAAGCAAGACCCTGTCTCAAAAAAAAGTTACCTGCCCTTTGAGTAGTGCCACCGATATCCACAGTGGCACACCCTTAATCCTTATGAGTTCATGAGGTCTAGGGGAAAATCTGAATAGATATGGGCCATAATAACCACTATATGTGTTATAAATGAAAAAGAACATGGACCCTGGAGCTGGGGATGTGTAGCTCAGGGGTAGAGCACTATAGGGAACTCAGAAAGGGGATGTTACTAGAACCTCTGCAGTAAGTCCTAGTCTGCTCCAAGCCACAACAGCACAAGACTAATTAATTAATTAGACAGAAAAGATAGAAAAATAAGACACAGCTGCTCAGCTCAGGAAGCTGAGACAGGTGGATTGTGAGTTCATGGCCAATTTAGTGAAATCTTTCTCAAAATTATAAAGGCTTGGGGCTGGGGATGTAGCTCAGTGGCACTGCTGCCTGCTCTGCAAGTGCGAGGTCCTGAGTTTGATCCCTAGTACCAAAAAAAGGGGGTGGGAGGATGAAGGGAAACAAAACTTGTTACATTTTCCCACAGAGGAGCAGCTTGATAAAGCTAAACCAGCTACTCTGAATGGGTTGTATCAGCCAGAACCATCCCAGTCCCTCAGCTGCCATGGGAAACTAGTTTTCTCTGTAACATGCACCAGAAACCCACAACCTACATCTGTAGTCACAGCACAAAGAGGGCATTGTCCCCACCCACAGCGGTTTGACTGCCAGTGACACACACAGAGCTGGATACATCTGAAGCACAACTCTTTGGCATCTGTTGATTTGGAGACTTGTTAAATGACTGCAGTATGAAGGACTTCCATGAATGAAAAGGACAAACTTTGACCAACAGTGGCTTTTGATGGGAGGAGGAAAACTGCTTATTGATTTGTGTTGTCTGCAATGAAGGCTTTAGTGACCCTGGCTCCTCAGGAAGCCTTGTGAAGGTCCACTTAGACCAGAAGACATACTCTTGTATTGTTTGCCCAAATTTTTTACACGCTTTAATCTGGATCACATGAAAGATCATGTGACCATTCATATCAATGGTGACTGCTTCACCTGCCCCCTTACAAAAACGTTTCCCAGTGGATGGGGATTTAGCTCAAGTGGTACCAACCTTAGAAGGGCCTGAGTTCGATCCCCAGTACCACCAAAAAAAAAAAATTTCCCAGGTTTCATCCAGGTGAAATATGCAAAGTTTCTACTCAGAAAAGATGCACTAGTCCCTTCTGTTACCCCAATGAACTGTGGTTCCATATGCTCTGGCATTCAGACTGTAAAGATATCTTGTGTTTCCCCTGTGGGAAGCATTTGAAGCAAAAAAGACAAACTGTAGAAATGTGGGCAAAGAATGCATAATCACGAGACCAAGATAACCAACCACATCAGCAGCTCCAAGATGTCTAAACCTTGCATCATAGCCATAGATTATGGTGGCTTCGCGTTCAAATGGCACCTGTGTGTGGGCTTCTAGGAACGAGTCATGGATGGCAAATCACTTATCAAAGAGCTATCCAAACAGAAAGATAAAACGGGTACCAGGATTAACTGGACCCATCATAAAATTCAACTGTAATTACTTTTGTCAATACTATAATATATTTTGTAAAAGTGCCAGCAAGCTTAAAGCCCATATTCTTTTTTTTTTTTTTTTTTTGAGACAGGGTCTCGCTTTGTAGTTCAGGCTAGCTCTGAACTCACTATGTAGCCTAGGCAAGCTTCGAACTCAGCAATCCTCCTGTCTCTGCCTCCCGAGTGCTGGGATTATAGGCGTGAGCCACCACGCCTGGCTAAAACCCATATTCTTAAAAACCATGCCTACTGGGCTGGAGATTTAACTCAGTGGTTCCAGTACCTACCTAGCAATCACAGCATCCCTGGTTCAATCCCTAGTAACCACATACAACAGTACCGGGCATGGTGGCTCATGCCCACCAGTAACCCATACCACATACCACAAATGCTGGGTTTGATGGCTCAAACCTGTAATCCCAGCACTCGGGAGGCAGAGGCAAAAGGATTGCTGAGTTTGAGGCTTGCCTGAGCTACATAGTAAGCTCAGGGCCAGCCTGAACTACAAAGTGAGACCCTGTCTCAAAAACATAAATAAATAAAAACATGCTTACTGCCACACCCAGCTACAAGTACCATAGCTACACTTTCTGTGTGTTCCAAAAGTTCCACAGATAATGACTATAAATATCCTAGTGTCCAATCCAGAAAGACTTGCTACATGGAGAGTATACGACTTTTTCAAAGGTCCATTTCAGTTTTTATGATTTACATATGGCCCTATTGATTCTTTTTTATCTGAACCATCATGGTATCACTACTGTCCTTAGTTATTCCTATCACTGAATGGAATGAACATTTTATACCAGTTTTGGGGGGTTGCTTTTGTTTTTGTGATGATTGGCAAGGTAACTAGGACCTTATATATGCTGGACAAATACTGTACCACTGAGCTACATCCCCAGCCCTGCCCCAGTTACTTCAAATTGTAAAAGGCACATATTATAAAAGGATCTCTCTTTCCTTTCTAAGTAAGATTCTAAAACTTATTTGTACATACATTAACCAGAAATGCAGATCAACACTTACTTTAAGGCCAGAAATTCTGCATTCATTCCAAGGGAATAGATTTGAAGAGGATATATGTTTGAAGAGAGAGCATGTTTGTATTGCAAGACCCAACTCAGAAAACATAGCCAGCATTTATCTAAAGACACATGGACACTATGGACTTCATTCAGTACAGTATAAATATACTGGAGGGGGATTTACTGGGGATTGAACCCAGGACCTTTGCACTATCCTTGCCCTTCTTTATTTTTATTTTGAGATACAGTCTCACTATATATATTAAGTTGCCCAGGCTGGACTCAAAAAATAGGATCTTCTTGCCTCAGCTTCTCAGAGTCCTGGGATTACAGGTAGACACCACCACACCATGCTTGTGCAACTTTGATTATCCACATTTTATAGGTGAGAATTTTAGGATCAGGAAGGTAAACTGGTCCACCCAAGACCCTACACTAAGGAGTGGCAGAGCCAGACCCATCCTTGAAAACCAAGTCTAAATCTGTGCTGGATCTAGAGAATGGTTTCTAGAAGGCCCTTGGCAAATGGCTCATGGCAAGAAGGGTAAATATAAGATGACCCAAAATCTCCAGATCCCTCCCACCACAGTACATGCATTTTCTAACAGGGAGATCTAGCAATACTTGGTTTTATACTCTAGGCTCATATTTCTCTCATATTGCTCACAAAAACCAGAACAAAAATATATATTTATTTAAGCAGCCAAATCCTTCTAGCCCCAGGTCAGTTAAGGTCTTCCTCTGGGTTACTAGAATCCTCCTCTGCTTCACTCCTCACCTCCTCCCCTACTTAGAGCTTTGCCTCCCACACAAGTCTATTTCCTCTGCCCGTGGTGCTCTGTTTCTTCAACCCAAATAGCACAGGTTTTCAGAATCTTACTAAATTCACTCTTAACTAATACATACCAGGCATTATACAGACAAATACTATCTGTGTTCTTATGAAGCTTACAGACTAGCACAGAAGACATTGAGCAAATAATTGCAAATGTCATTAGCTTTAGAAAGGAGAAGAATGTAAGACTGCACTTAAAATAGGAGATAAGATGAAGAAGCATCATCAGGCTATGGTAATACACTCCTGTAATCCCAGCACTTAAGAGGCTGAGGCAGGAATGGATCGCTGACAGTTTGAGGCCAGGCTAAGCTATGTAGTGGGTTAAAAATCAGCATGAGGGCTGGAGATTTAACTCAGTGGTTCCAGTGCCTGCCTAGCAAGCCAAGGTCCCTGGTTCGATCCCTGGTAACCACATACAGTAATTCCGGGCATGGTGACTCACCCCACCTGCAGTCAGTACAACATACCACAATGCTGGGTATGGTGGCTCATGCCTGTAATCCCAGCACTTGGGAAGCAGAGTCAGGAGGATTGTTGAGTTCCATTCTTGCCTAGACTACATAGTGAGCTCAGGGGCAGCCTGAACTATAAAGCAAGACCGTGTCTCAAAAACAATAAAGTAGCCAGGCGTGGTGGCTCACGCCTGTAATCTCAGCACTTGGGAGGCAGAGACAGGAGGATTGTTGAGTTCGAGGCTTGCCTGGGCTACATAGTGAGCTCAGAGCTAGCCTGAACTACAAAATGAGACCCTGTCTCAAAAAAATAAAATAAAATAAAATAAAGTACTAGTTTAGACCTTTTTCCTTGCCTGTGATGCATTAAATGAAGAATTGTCTTCAGCCACATATAAAATATATAATATAGTTTATACAAGTAATGAAATTTGTTTAATGTTTATTGTGTTAACACAATAAGCTGTATTTTAATAAATAAGAAGACATGTCTGGGCCGGAGACTTAGCTCAGTGGTTCCGGCGCCTGCCTTGCAAGCGCAGTGTCCCAAGTTCCATCCTGGTAACCACATACAATGCTGGGTGTGGTGACTTACGCCCACCAGCAATCAGTACCACATACCACAGTGCCAGGCATGGTGCTCACACCTGTAATCCCAGCACTTGGGAGGCAGAGAAAGGAGGATTGCTGAGTTTGAGGCTTGCCTGGGCTCCATAGTGAGCTCAGGGCCAGCCTGAACTACAAAGTGAGACCCTGTCTCAAAAAAAAATGTATTTCCCTATCTTTACAAGCACACATGTAAGTAGTTTTGTTTGTTCAGTGGTACATGGCCCGTGCAGTGACCTATATGGCCTTTTTGCTTTTTTTTTTTTTTTTTTGAGACAGGGAAAGTTTATCTTGTGGGGGTGCATTACTAGTCTTTTTGAGAAGTGTTGGTTTTTTGGGGTTTGTTGTTGTTGTTGTTATTGTTGTTGTTTTTTGAGACAGGGCCTTGCTTTACAGTTCAGGCTGGCTCTGAGCTTACTGTGTACCCCAGGCAAGCCTCGAACTCAGCAATCCTGCCTCTGCCTCCCGAGGGCTGAGATTACAGGCATGAGCCACCATGCCTGGTATTGTTTGTGGTTACTGGGGATCGAACCAGGGACCTTGCACTTGCTAGGCAGGCGCCAGAACCACTGAACTAAATCTCAGGCCCTGGAAGTATTGGTTGTTTTTTGGTTTGTTTGTTTGTTTGTTTGTTTTTTTTGCTTTTGAGACAGGGTCTCGCTGGTTTTTTTGAGGCAGGGTCTCACTATGTATTCTAGACTGACCCTGAACTCTCTCTACAGTCCAGACTGGCCTCAAACTCACAGCAGTCCTCCTGCCTCACCCTCACTGCTAGAATTATAGGTGTACACCACCACATCTGCCATGAGTCATGAATTGACATGCCTAGTTTAGATAGTAAATTTTATTTCATGTATAATTTACCACAGTTTTACAAAATGGACAGGCCTGGGAGTGTAGCTCAGTGGTAGAACCCTTGCCAAGCATGCTCTAGGCCCAGGGTTCCCTCTCCAGCTCTAGAAAAAAAAAAAAGAGAATGAAAATGAAAGAGCATGTATATAAGGGGTGGGGGATTGTGGGTGGGTAGGGATGTGGGTAAAAATGAAAATTAACGTGTCATATACTGGTATAGATTCCCCAGTGTTATCTGTGATTGTGAGCTGTATATAAAATGTACCAATAAATATCTGAAAAAAAAAGTGAATGAATAAAGTAAATCATCACAATGCTTAATAGAGTAAGGCAGGAGGTTCATAAGTTCAAGGCCAGCCTGGGCAACTGAGTGAACCCTGCCTCAACATACAAACAGGCTGGGGATATAGCACAGTAATAGAGTACTTACCTAGCATATATGAAGCCGTAAGTTCGGTCCACAGTAATACACATACACACACATACACATACACACACACAAAATCATAATAACAATAGTAAAAACTAAAACAGAAAAAAAAAGTGAAGCCTCCAGAGTGCCAGTGTTAAATAGTTAAATAAAACAGGAGATAACAAAAGAGGCTGACCTGACATGGTCGCCGGTTTGTTTGTGCAGTGGTACTAGGGACTAAACTCATGGTGAGACCCTATCTAAAAAAAAGGAAAAAAAATCAGCTCTCTGATGCCAGACGTGGTGGCTCACGCCTGTAATCCCAGCACTCGGGAGGCAGAGACAGGAGGATTGCTGAGTTCGCGGCAGCTTGCCTGGGCACCATAGTGAGCTCAGGGCCAGCCTGAACTACAAAGCGAGACTCTGTCTCAAAAAGCAAAAAAAAAAAAAAAAAAAAATCACCTCTCTGGCCTATGGTTCCATAGTCACAAGACCAGGTCACAACTTTTTATTTTTTAGTAGTACAACTACTAAGATTACAAGTACAATGATTTCCACATAGGTGATCTTACTCTAAAGCTAGGACTTTAGGGTGGCAGATGGTTCAAAAAGTATCAGTCAAAAAAAGCATCTAGCCGGGCGTGGTGGCTCACACCTGTCATCCCAATACTCAGGAGGCAGAGACAGGAGAATTGCTGAGTTTGAGGCTTGCCTGGGCTACATAGTGAGCTCAGGGCCAGCCTGAACTACAAAGCGAGACCCTGTCTCCAAAAAAAAAAAAAAAAGCATCTAAATAGGGGATTTAACTCAAGTGGTACCACCCCTATCTTGCAAGCACAAGGACCAGAGTTCAGTCCCTGGTACAGAAAAAAAAAGGCAGACCTGAAGTTTAAGGCTACCATATGCAATTTATTGAGACCCTGTCTCAAAATCTCAGAACATATATTTTGCAGTAGTGGAGATTGAACCTATGACCTTCTTATTGAATTATATACCCAGCCCTCTTTTTATTTTTTATTTAGAGACAGGGTCTTGCAAAGTCACTAAATTGCCCAGGTGCCCAGGCTGGACTCAGTTTTCCTACTTCAGCCTTCTAGACTCCTGAGATTACAGGTATGTGCCATCATACTTGGCTTCAAAAGAATTAAAGGTGCCGGGCATGGTGGCTCACGCCTATAATCCCAGCACTCAGGAGGCAGAGGCAGGGGGATTGCTGAGTTCGAGGCTTCCCTGGGCTACATAGTGAGCTCAGAGCCAGCCTGAACTACAAAGTGATACACTGTCTCAAAAAAAAAAAAAAAGAATTAAAGGGGCTAAAGGTGTGGCCTAGTATGCTTGAGGCCCAAGGAACAAGGAAATTATATGAAAAGCATGGCCTATGTGACTTTGGTAAATAGCGCAATCAGTTTTTATGATGTTATATTATGATTATAAGTTGGGATATGATTGGTTCGCAGTTGAGAAGAGTTTAAGGCTCAGAGAAGGAGAGAGATTTATTCAGATCACATAAAGATGGAGTCAGCAGTCAAGTCTCCTGTCTTGGCTCCCAGCACACTGGTAGCCATATTGAGAAAAACCACTTTGCTGGGGATTTAGCTCAAATGGTACTGCACCTACTTTGGAAGCACAAGGGCCTGAGTTTGATCTCTGGTACCACAAAAACAAAAAAGCCACTTTGTCACAGGAGCAGTCCTGGTAATGAGACAATGAGACATGATGTCTGTGAATCCCAAGGTAAAAAGAAATTAATTTTCATAACAGGCATACTCATTAATTACTGTTAGTGCAAACACAAGGAGAGTAACACTTTCCCAGCAGTCTCTCAGTGAAGCGCAACCTTAATGAGGCCATTTAGCACTCAAGTCAAGACAGACAGTTACACCCAAAGTCACCTCTTTGTTTTGTCATTTTATTTACTCAACAGACAATCTAGATGAGCATCTGCTAGGCCTGGGGACATCAGAGAATGGGGACGTCCTCAACCCCAAGGGGCACTTAGGCACAGCTTGTGCCTCCTGACCATGGTCACCTCTGGAATTCTCCCAGGGCCACTCAGCCAGGCCCACAGTGGATCCTAAGAAGAGCACTGGCAAGTTTCATGCAGACCACCATCCCCTGGGCCCTTCCTGTTCAGTAACCTCATGTCTTGATTTTGATGTGTTTCAGCTGGGAAAGGCTATCCCTGCAAGACGTGTAAGATAATGCTGAACTCCATAGAACAGTACCAGGCTCACATCAGTGGCTTCAAACACAAGAACCAGTGAGTAATTGTTCTTTGAAATTCAAGGGTCTCCAGCAGGAGCTCAGAGCTTCAGAGTCAGAACAAAACGATATAGTCTCTGGCCTAAGTGGAACCCTGGTAGCCTTTTCTTGGTCAACAGATCAGTCATCAAAAGGAAAGTGTTTCATCTATAATTGCAAAAGTGTTTGCTCTAAATTTTTCTCCCCATCAGCTTCCCCTCGCCTCTGGGCTGCCTGGGCTGAGTGTTTTATAAGTGAGGCATAGATGATTTCCTTGTGGTCCTTTAAGAATACTTAGATGTACCAGACCAATTAACAAAGTATCCCCCAACCCCCACTGGCCCGAAGCCCAAGTCTTCATTGCCATCATCTCTGTGGCAGGAGCTCCCTCTACAGGTTATTACCAAACACCAACATTTTTGAGCAATTACGAACAGTTGTGGCCAAGGAGACCCATCACTGCTCTAGTGATTTACATTCTTTTTTTTTTTTTTCTCATGACTTCCATTCTTATAGGAGAAAACAGACTAATAAAAGTTATGATATGTGTTGAAGAGAAACAGTGATCATAAAGTGATAATAATCTTAAACTTGCCAGGTACATTGGCACACATCTGTAATCATAACACTTGGGAGGCTAAGGAAAGAGGGTGACTGTGAGTTTGAGGCCAACCTAGGCTACATATTAAGTTCAAGGCTAACCTGAGATACATAGTGAAAACCTGCTCACTATGATCTTTAACTAATCTTGAAAGTGCCTCATGTTCACTGAGCCTTTCCTGTTATAATGTGCCAAGTAAATTCTCTCCAATTATCCTCACAACAACCCTGACAGGAAGGGATTATTGCTCATTTTACAGATTTAGGCAACCAGCTTTCAAAGAGATACTCTGAGAGAGGGCTTAAATCAAACTAAAGCCCACCTGGCTCACATTGTACACCTCCTAGGAAATCACACTAAGAAGAAGGCTGTGTCACCAGGTGATGTGAAGAAGATAGGGCCCGGCCAGAAGGGCCCTGTGGTTCTGTTCTCTCCTCTCCAGAAGGAAATGTATAATATGAGTGCTGTGTTACAGACCGGCCTTCAGAGATGGGTGTCGTCATCCCCATTTTATAGCAGAGGAAACAGTGCCAGCCAGGCAGGCAAAATTGCTGAGTTGATTGCTTAGAATTTAGTGGTTGATTCTGAGTTGCTCATTGAGCCTAATGAATGAAGTGGACAAGGCTGGAGATAGAGCTAATTAACAGACTGCTTGTATAGTGATACTCAATCCTTAGCACCATAAAAGAATAAGAAAACAGTGGTTCCTTCAGCAACATGTATATTGAAATTGGAATGATACAGAGATCAGCACAGGCACTATCCAAGGATGACATGCAAATTCTGTGTTTTAAAAAACAAAGTGATGCCGGGCATGGTGGCTCACGCCTGTAATCCCAGCACTCAGGAGACAGAGACAGGAGGATTGCTGAGTTCGAAGCTTGCCTGGGCTCCATAGTGAGCTCAGAGCCAGCCTGAACTACAAAGCGAGACCCTGTCTCAAAAACAAAAAAAAAAAAAAAAAAGTGATGCAGCCAGGTATGATGTCACATATCTGTAATCCCAGCACAGGTGGAGGCTGAGGCAGAAGGATCTCAGGGTAGCTTAAACTACATAGCAAGATCCTGTCTCCAAAATGGGCAGGGGGATGGAAATACAGAATGATAGAATTAAAAATATCTTTGGTCCTCTTTACTATACTTGAAATTTCCTGTCCTGTGCTGGGGCAAACCTTCCTCCTTCTTATTTGTGGGAGACTGGAGAAATCTGGGGCCTGGCCCTCACACAACCTACTGACAATTTCAGTAGACATCCTGGAACCAGCCAGAGACCTGCCCTACTTGAAACCACTAGTGCTGTTTGTTATTGTCTTCCTAAACATATTAGCCGAGTAACCTCAGGCAACTCAATAAACCTCTGTGAGCCTCTACTCATTCTGTAAAATTAAAGCTTTGTTGAATAAATCAATACTTGGATATCATTAACTTTTTACCACAGCTCTAAATCAGAATATCCCCTTTTGACAACCAAAGGAAGCCTAGTGTATTAAGTGATTAGCCTGGAGTGCCATAGTTAGTTAGTTAGTTGGAGTTAGACCAAGGATTCATATCCATTTGATTGCAGACCTCATTCATTTTGCTCTATCACTATCCAGTGGAACTGATTAGCCTGACCTTCCAGGCTGTGTGAGGTTTAGAGAGCATCTGTGTGAAGTGCTAGTGCTACTAAGTTTATTTACTAAAGATAGACTTTCATTTATTAAACAAACATTTATTCAACACCTATTACATACCAGGCCCTGTTTGTAGCACACTGGGGCTATAGTAAGAACAAAAACCGATGTTATCCCTGATTCTCTGAATCTTCCCTGTAGAGGTAGAAGCTGACTCTACACAAATCCATTAACAGGTGAGACATCATCAGGTGGTGCCAGATGCCCAAGCTAGATTGGAGCATGGAAGCAGACACAGTTTTATTTTTGCTTTTTTAATTGGTTTGGTTTCATTTTTCTTTTTGTGTTTTGTACAGTAGTAGGGATTGCACCCCGAGCCTTCGCAATGAGCAGGATGCTAGTCCTTTTTTAAATTTTGAGACAGGGTCTTGCTAAGACATTAAGTGGCCCAGACTAGAGCTGAACTTAGGATCCTCTGCCTCAGCCTCCGGAGTGCTGGCATACAGGTTGCCCCATGTATCCAGTCTGGAGAGCCACTTTTTTTTTTTTTTTTTTTTTTTTTTTTTTTTTTTTTTTTTTTTTTTTTTTTTTTTTTTTTGAGACTGGGTCTCGCTTTGTAGTTCAGACTGGCCCTGAGCTCACTATGTAGCCCAGGCAAGCCTCGAACTCGGCAGTCCTCCTGTCTCTGCCTCCCGAGTGCTGGGATTACAGGTGTGAGCCACCACACCCAGCACTGTGGTATGTGGTATTGATTGCTGGTGGGTGTGAGTCACCACATCCAGCATTGTACGTGGTTACTGGGATCGAACTCAGTACCTTGCACTTGCGAGGCAGGCACCAGAACCACTGAGCTAAATCTCCAGCCCTGGAGAGCCACTTTTGACTGACTGTTAGAGGAGGATGGTTCAGAATTAGTCTACTAAACTAAGTTGCATCCAGGTCGTCTAGGGCCTGCAGGCATTGTAAATGTTTTGGCAGAATAGAAAGATATGAGCTACAATTCTGAACCTACCACATAAAAGGTTACTCAGTCTTGAACCTACCACATAAAAAGCCATCCATTTAAACTTTCTGAACTTTATTTTCTTTGATGTAAAATGGGGATGTTCTTTCTTAGTGTGTGGAATTGCTGTGAAGACAAAATAGAACAACAGAAACAAAAACCAGTGTCATACCTGGCAGGATCCCTCAGGAAAGTATGCTGTCCCACTTACTGTACCAGAAGAACTGTCCTACATGAGAATAAGCAGTTGAGTACACATTACAAGTGTGCCATTCACTCACCCAGTGTCTTTGTTCCTTTTCAAATTGCAGCTCACCAAAAACAACAGTATCACCCTTGGGCCACATTCCAGCACAACATCAGCTTATTCAAAAAGACTCAAGCACCTTGGAAGACTAAAGGTGTTTCTGTCCAACAATTTGTGGTGGACAAGCCATGAGCCAGCTTCCTGTGACTGCGATCGGCCCCTGGCTCCCTCTTCCTCCTTTTTTATACCAAGAGAATATGTAGTTCTAAGCCTCTAATTGACACTCCTGCTCTTCCTCTTTGGTATGGACCCTGTAGGTTATTGCAGGGAGGCAGGGGTATTGAGAGTACTGGAATAGTTTGGAGAGTGGCCTTCCCTCTTCTCCAGCCTCTCTGGGCCATATGTTCTGTGACCCTAGTGCCTGTTTTCCTCTCAAGGTCAGTTTTGGGCAAAAATTCTTGCAGCTAAAGATCAGAATTGCCCTGGACTCCAAGCATCTCCTGTGGAATCTGGAGCTTTCATGCAGATGTTCTAAGGAAGGAAATTGTAGATGGAAGTGACTACTACATGGGAGCTTAAATCTTCTATCACACATCCGCCTCTCCCAAGAAAGTTCAGGCTTTCCTGAGTCTCGGACCAGATGCTGGCCAGTTGTACAGTTCTGCCAACTGTGATGTGTCCCCGTGGAGCACTGAAATCATTCTGGCACAGCGTTCCCATGCCTCCTGCCACCTCTGTGGTTCCTGATGGTGCTAAGGATCTTTAACAGCTAAGGACAAGCTGGAGCTGAAAGAGGCCTCAGTTCCTGTTGAAATCATAGGAAGTCCAGTGGGTACCTTTTCCCTCTTCCATCAGAGGTGCTCTGGCCCAAGGTCATGTGGAAATGAATGTCCTGCCACTTCCAGTATGGTTCTGTGCCCTTAAATGCAGACTGCCTCAGGCCAGCCAACTGAGAGGTTTGTTGCTGCCTTTCAGCCTTTAAACTTTTCCTTCCCCTTGTACAGTGGCCCGCCCTGCCCAGGTTGCTTTGGTGCTATCCTTCACTCATTCTAGAGAAATTCCCGGGTACCAAAGAGCCAGAGGGGACTGGGGAAAGAAACAGCTGATGCAAGTTTCTACAGTGAGGAGCTAGGTGGTGGCACATGTTTCTTATCCCAGCACTTGGGAGGCTGAGGCAGGAGGACTAGTGCACGTTTAAGGTCAGCCTGGGCTACATAGTGAGCTCTGGGCTCACTTGAACTACACAGGAACACCCTGTCTCAAAAAAAAAATTTCTACCGGGGGCCAGAGATTTAGCTCAGTGGTTCCAGCGCCTGCCTCGCAAGCTCAAGGTCCTGAGTTTGATCCCCTGTAACCACATACAATGCTGGGCGTGGTGACTCACGCCCACCGCCATCAATAGCACATACCACGGTGCCAGGCGTGGTGGCTCACACCTGTAATCCCAGCACTCAGGAGGCAGAGACAGGAGGATTGCTGAGTTCGAGGCTTGCCTAGGCTACATAGTGAGCTGAGGGCCAGCCTAAACTAAAAAAAGTGAGACCCTGTCTCAAAAAAAAAAAAAATTTCCACAGTGAGAAAACACATGTTTCCTGGACCCAAAACCCAAATTTCTCTTAACTACACTGTTCTGTGGCCTGATACTTCACTGGGAGAGCAGTTTTTCCATGTAGCTTTTAAGTGGGAATTCCAGGGAATGTCAACTGAAGCTCTTCTTTACTGGGTTAAAGAAGCCTCCAACTGCTATTGTGGTCTCCTCCATTGTCTATCCCTCCACCTGTGAAATGCTTTGTGTATTATGTGTGTGTGTGTACCTGTAAGTACATGTGTGGCTGTGAACTTATGCTCTTTGTCTCTTGATCACAAAATTATCCAAATAAAGAACATCTTCCATGAGCCAGATTGCAGTTTATCAGATATCAGAATGCAGTTTATGGGGCCATATTCCTTGGAACTAGTATACTCTGTCTTGATAGTCCTCTTCCTTTACACCTAGATTCCAAGGGCCCTCAGTTCTGGTATTGGGATTTGAGACCCTATCTCAAAAATATAAAACAAAGACTATATAAAGAACTCAAAAAATCAACCAAAATTTGAAAATCCCAATTTTTTTTTCTCACTTTGTAGTTCAAGCTGGCCCTGAGCTCACTTTTTAGCTCAGGCAAGCCTCAAATTCAGTAATCCTCCTGCATCAGGGCTGGAGATTTAGCTCAGTGGTTCCAGCACTTGCCTAACAAGCACAAGGTTCCTGGTTTGATCAGTAACCACATACAACAATACCTGGCGTGGTGGCTCACGCCCACCAGCAATCAGTACCACATATGACGGGCATGGTGGCTCACGCCTGTAATCCCAGCACTCGGGAGGCAGAGGCAGGAGGATTGCTGAGACAGGCTTGCCTGAGCTACATAATGAGCTCAGGGCCAGCCTGAACTACAAAGCGAGACACATCTCAAAAAAAAAAAAAAAAAGAGGGGCTTCTAAAATGAATAAACTATTCTCAAATGAAGTATAAACAGCAAGTACAACATTGCTGGTCACCCGAGAAATGCAAATTAAAGCAACACTGGAGATTCCATTTCTAAAAAGAATGGCTATCGGGCCGGAGGGTTAGCTCAGTGGTTCTGGCGCCTGCCTCGCAAGCGCAAGGTTCTGAGTTCGATCCCCGGTAACCACATATAATGCTGGGTGTGGAGACACGCCCACCAACAATCAACACCGCATACCACAATGCCAGGCGTGGTGGCTCACGCCTGTCATCCCAACACTTGGGAGGCAGAGACAGGAGGATTACTGAGTTCGTGGCGGCTTGCCTGGGCATCATAGTGAGCTCAGGGCCAGCCTGAACTACAAAGCAAGACCCTGTCTCAAAAAAAAAAAAAAGAATGGCTATCATCAAGAAATCAATAACAAATGTTGGTGGGGCTGCGGGGGGAAAAGGAGCTCCTCCATTGCCTGTGGGAGTATAAATTGGTACAACCAATTGGAAATCAACATGGAAGGAGATTCCCCACAAAACCAAACCTAGAGGTTCCACTTGACTCAGCTATTCCCCTCTGGATATCTTCCCAAAAGAATTAAAAGCAGGGGGCTGGAGATTTAGCTCAGTGGTTCTGGCATCTGCCTAGCAAGCTCAAAGTCTCTGGTTCAGTCCCGGGTAACCACATACCACAGTGCAGCGCATGGCAACAAACACCTGTTAACCCAGCACACAGGAGGCAGAAGCAGGAGTATTGCTGAGTTTGAGGTTTGCCTGGGCTACATAGTGACTCTAAGGCCAGGCTGAACTACAAAGTGAGACCCTGTCTCAAAAAAAAAAAAAAACAGTTAAAAGCATCATGCCACAGTGATATATGTATACCCATGTGTCATGAGCACTTCTGGATAATTTTGGAGAAAAATCATTTCACAATTAAAATTATGATTAGCCCTAGTTTTCCTGCCTACAGGCCTATGGCATGTCAAGACATAATTCCATTCACAGCTAAGACTTCAGTGGTCCCTGTGATACTGTGATGCCCCAGGGCAGGATACACCAGTTGAAGACATCAACAGGATGGACAAATTCCTAATCAACAATAAGTCCCTTGTGACCTCAGATCTTCATCTGTATAATTCCCCATTGTTCTAAGATTATCACTGGCCACCACCCTCTTGAGTCATGTATTACATATGTTATTACTAAGGTACTGAAAAGTGTGGCAAGCTCAGGGTCTTTTGTCTATGCTGCCCAGAGCAGCATTGATCAGGCCCCAGCTCAGCTTCTTCTCTAGTCTGATTTTTATCTATATATTAATTAATTCACCTTGTGCTATTGAGGCTCATAGGAGACTAGGACTCACTGCAGAAGTTCTATTAATGTCCCTGTTCTCTGGTCCCTACACCTGTGTTTATAGCGGCACAATTTAAAATAACTAAATCTTAGAAATAGCCTATATGCCTACTGACTGATGAATGGATTAAAAATTGTGGTTTCAGCCCAGAAATTTAGCACAGTGGTTCCAGTGCCTGCCTCACAAGCACAAGGTCCTGAGTTCAATCCCAGTAACCACATACAACAATGCTGGGCATGGTGACTCGTGCCCACCAACAATCAGTACCACATATCACAGTGCCAGGTGTGGTGGCTCATGCCTGTAATCCCAGCACTTGGTAGGGGGCAGAGGCAGGAGGATTGCTGAGTTCGAGGTTTGCCTGGGCCACATAGTGAGCTCAGGGCCAGCCTGAACTATAAAAAGCAAGGCATTGTATTAAAAAAAAAATTGTGAGGGCCAGAGGGTTAGCTCAGTAGTACCGGCGCCTGCCTCACAAGCGCAAGGTCCTGGGTTCGATCCCCGGTAACTACATACAATGCTGGGCGTGGAGACTCATGCCCACCAGCAATCAATACCACATACCACAGTGCCAGGCGTGGTGGCTCACGCCTGTAATCCCAGCAATCGGGAGGCAGAGACAGGAGGATTGCTGAGTTCAAGGCTTGCCTCGACTACATAGTGAGCTCAGAGCCAGCCTGAACTACAAAGCAAGACCCTGTCTCAAAAAAAAAAAAAATTGTGGTTTCTTTGTAAAATGTACTACTCTGGCCAGGCGTGGTAGCTTACACCTGTAATCCCAGCACTCGGGAGGCAGAGACAGGAGGATTGCTGAGTTCAAGGCTTGTCTGGGCTACATAGTGAGCTCAGGGCCAGCCTGAACTAAAATGCGAGACCCTGTCTCCAAAAAAAAAAAAAAAAAATGTACTACTCTGACACAAATAAGTATAAATAAGTTGTTTTTAGGTATATAGGTCCACCTTGAGATCATAATTCTAAGTGAAATATATCAGTCACACAAATTGTTTTTTTGAGAGTCTCCCTATGTAGTTTAGGATGACCTTGAACTCATTATGTGAGTGATGATTGTAACTATCTGAGCAGTCACCTTCTAGATCAAGTTACATAGAATGTCTCCTAGCAGATATAAGGTCCATCCCCATCAACTCCCACCCCCCCAAAAAAAAGAAGAAAAGGAAAAGAAAACAAAGATGCAACATACTGCCAGCTTCCCAGTTTTCTTCATTGCTCTAGTCAGTCACAGTACTGTGTTGACTTGTATCACCATTGATAAGTTTTACTTGCTCTTAAATTTTATAAAAATGGGATTACACATATATCCTCTTACACAGCATTATATCTCAGGCTCACTAATGTTACTGTATCAGAAGTTCACTTTTTCAGGGTGCGTAGTAGCCTGTTATTGGAAATTACCACAGATTAGCTTTACTCCTATTGATGGATAATTGGGTTGTTTTCATTTGGAACTATTCAAATAAACCTGCCATGAGGAAATTTGTATGTGTCATTTAGTACATATGCATACTCAGTAGTAGTTTTGAGGGGATTTTTGCTTTTATCTTGTTTTTGCTTGTCTAGATACTGCCAAATGATTTTTCAAAGCAGTTCTACCAATTTACATTCCTCCCTGCAAAGTATGAGAGCTCTGTTTGTTCCACATGCCTGTCAGCTCTGGATTTTCTTTTAGCCATTCTGTTTCCACCCAAGAATTTGAACTCAGGAGTCCTGGCTTCAAATTAGGGTCTCACTCTCAGCACCCAGTCAGGTGGATTTCTCTATCCTGAAGTGGTATTAGTATTGCAGTTAAACATCAGAGGAGTTCCTGCTCATAGTTCTAGTGACCAGGGAAGGTCTCACCAAGAGCCATCAGCTCTGGAGAGGCTGTCTGGTGCAATGCTAAGGAACCTGGGCTTGAAATCAGATGGCTAAGGTTCAGATCACACCTCATCCCTGGCCAAGCTGTGTTTGATCTCCATTAGTTAACCTGTAATTCAAAGTGAGACACTAAAAAGACAGCTAGCTGTGATCACAGCACTCAGAGGCTGAGGCAGGAGAATCACCATAAGTTTGAAGCCAACCCGAGCTAAATAAATAGTGACTTTCAGACCAGCCTTCACTACATAGTGAGACGCTGCCTCAAAATCAACAACAGCAAGAAAGTCATGCTTTCAACCCAGAACTAGGTGCAAAGCAAGTTTTGGAGCTATAATAATTCCTCAGTACAGACACAGACATATAGCAGCCATGAATGATGATGTGAGGGACACGAGCCTGGAATTCAGAAGTTGGGTGTTGGTCTAAATGCTCCCATCAGCTGAGCATGGTATTGCAAGTCTGTGATCCCAACTCTGGGGAGGTTAAAGCAGGGGGATTCACTGCAAGTTCTAGCCCAGCCTCAGCTACACAGTTGAGTTCAAGGCCATCCTGGACCACATAACAAGACCTTTCAATCAGTCAGTGGCAAGGGCAACTTCATGTGACCTGAGGCCTCGATTCTATAAAATGGAAGTTGGAAGAAATTGCTGTTACCAGCTGAATTCCTGAAGTTATAGTGATGGACAGCTAAGGGTTCTTCCCAAAACTGAAGAAGAGACCCCTTCCCTCAGAGTAGACCCTGCCAGAGGAGCTGTTCCAATCCCCACTAGGGCGCACGGTGCACACTCACTGGTATCCAACTGTAAACAACATCCTCTGCTCTGAACAGACGTCCCTTTCCTGCCCTCCCAGCTCACTGTCCAGACACAGTGCTTCATCCTAGAGCTGTCCTGTCCCAGCAGCCCTGCCGTGGGTCAGCTCCACACAGTGAGCTCAGTGACCACTAGGTGGAGAATGCTCCTTGTGCTGAGCAGGACAGACCAGCCTCCAGACCTTACTATTGATTAAATGCCAAAGAGCACAGGGTAACTTTTCTGAGTCCTCATTGTATTTGATGTTTCATTTAACCCTCAAGACAATTGGAAAAGACCTGAATTCACAACAGAAACCGAAGGAAAAGAATCAGCAGAGCTTGTACAACCAGGTAGCCTTGGAGAGATATGACCCTTGCTTCCAGGTATTTCTTTGCATATCTGCTGTCTCTCTTCTTCAGGATGCCTTGCCTTTCCCTTAGGGGAATTCCCTCTGGAGGACATCTCTCTGGGAAGGCTATAATTTAGTGACCTGCCCGGGAGCCACCTGACATCCAGCCTGATCCAGTCACCTATGCTTTTTCTTTGGGGCATATCTGCGCTCTGTGTTTCAGAGGCACAGAACTGACTCCTCCACTCCTGAGGTTGAGCCTGCAACCTCGCCTGACAGAATCGCAGGTCCAGAATGATTTGCCAACATGTTATGGGCGATCCACCTAAGAATTAAATCATCCCAGAGTGATCACCATGAGATAAGACTGATTTCTTTTTCCAATTTTGGGGTTTTTTTGTTGTTGTTGTTTGTTTTTTTGAGACAGGGTCTCGCTTTGTAGTTCAAGCTGGCCCTGAGCTCACTGTGTAGCCTAGGAAAACCTTGAACTCAGCAATCCTCTTGCTACTGCCTTCTTGGCGCTTGCAAGGTAGGCACCGGAACCACTGAGCTAAATTTCCAGCTAGAAATTGGGGGTTTTTGTTTTGTTTTGTTTTGTTTTAAGACGGGGTCTCGCTTTGTAGTTCAGGCTGGCTCTGAGCTCACTATGTAGCCCAGGGAAGCCTGGAACTCAGCAATCCTGCTGTCTCTGCCTCCCGAGTGCTGGGATTACAGGCGTGAGCCACCACGTCCGGCACTATGGTGTGTGGTATTGATTGCTAGTGGGCGTGAGTCTCCACACCCAGCATTGTATGTGGTTACCGGGGATTGAACCCAGGACCTTGAGCTTGCGAGGCAGGCGCCGGAACCACTGAGCTAACCCTCCGGCCCGAGTTTTTATTTTTGAGTTTTTGTTGTTTTGCATTGTCTCATTTCAGTTTTTGTAATGCAAATTGAACACATGTCTTTTGCACTGAGCTACATTTTCTTTTATTTTGAGACAGAGTCTCACTAAGGCACTTAGTTGCCCAAACTGAGCCTACACTTGGATCCTTTCTTACCCTCCAAGAGAAATGGGTTTATAGAATGTCCTACTGTGAAGACACTGATTTCTGATGAGTACCTGGACCCAGTCATGCCTAAAGCTAGTATCCTCAGGAATTTTTAGTTATGACTTTGCCTTAAATCCATTTGAACTTGGCTTTTCTTTCTTTTCCTTTTTTTTTTTTTTTTTTTTTTTTTTTTTTTTTTTTTTTTTTTTTTTTTTTTTTTTTTTTTTTTTTTTTTTTTTTTTTTTTTTTTTTTTTTTTTTTTTTTTTGAGACAGGATCCCACTATGTAGTTTAGACCTTTCTGAGTGCTGGGATTACAGGTGTGAGCCACCACACCTGGCTCTGAATCTGATTTCTATTCCTGTGAGCCACAACTCTGCCTAGGGAGTAGGGACATTGCTCAGTGGTAGGGTGCTTGCTGAGCATGCTTGGGCCCTGGGTTTGATCTCTGTACTAAAGAAAGTACTCATTACCTTTGTTTTTTCAATTTGGAGAATTCTCTTCACCCTAAAAAATCAGTATCCCCAGAGTGGAACTGGCTGGCTACCCTTCTTTGCTCCCAGATCTCTGTGATCTCCTCTGGTATTAAGCTTGATATACTGTTATGAAGATCTATTTTAATTTTTTTCTTCTGAGCTGGGCATGAGAGTGTTGGCACATACCTGTAATCCCAGAATTTGGGAGGCTGAGGCAAGTTCAAGGTCAGCCTGGGCTACTAGATTTTATTCATTATACTGGAACCCTGGTACCTAGCATAGGCCTGTGATGATTTTGTTTCATTTTGTTGCCATACTGGGGTTCAATTTCTAGGCCTCAAGCAACTGAGTAGGATCTCAGCCCATGTAAGACTTCATGAAGGATGCAGAGAGTCCAATGACATGATATAGGGTGACTTTCAAGGCTAGGACTTAACACTCCTCATAGCTTCTGTTCATGCCACTGTGGAAGGAAAACTGGGTTATACTCTGGTAAAAGGAAGAGAATGCATGGAAAGAGAAGCCAACAGCCACCGCCATACATGTAAAGGAAGCCAACTTAGATTGTCAGTGCAGCCAATCTATGCCCAAGCAGCCCCACTGGAGGACATCAGATCTGCCAAACTGAGCCCAGCTAACCCACAGGATTTCAAGAGAAAATTGTTTTATATAACAAAGTTTGGGGGCTGGAGATTTAGCTCAGTAGTTCCGGCATCTGCCTTGCAAGTGCAAGGTCCCAAATTTGATCCCTGGTAACCACATATCACAGTGGAGGTTTTGAGGCTTGCCTGGTCTACATAGTGAGCTCAGGGCCAGCCTGAATGAACTACAAAGCAAGACTCTGTCTCGAAAAGAAAAAAAATTTTTGGGAATGTCTTATTACAAAATAAAGCCTTACAGAATCACCAGGTATAGCAATCATAGTGGGGTGGGTTTTTTTGTTTTGTTTTGTTTTGTTTTGTTTTTGAGACAGGATCTCGCTTTGTAGTTCAGGCTGGCTCTGAGCTCACTATGCAGCCTAGGCAAATTTGGAACTCAGCTATCCTACTGTCTCTGCCTCCCGAGTGCTGGGATTACAGGCGTGAGCCACCACACCCGACATTGTGGTATGCGGTGTTGATTGTTGGTGGGCGTAAGTCTCCATGCCCAGAATTGTAGTGGTTACCTGGGACCAGGGACCGAACTCAGGACCTTGAACTTTCCAGGCAGGCGCCAGAACCACTGAGCTAACCCTCCGGCATGGGAGTGGCGGGTTTTTGTCCATTTTGTTATCTCTTTTCTTTTCCCTGGTATTAGGAATCAAACTCACAACCTTGCACTTTCAAGGCAGGCCCAGCACCACTGAGCTCAGTCTGCACCCCTCCATCCTTTTACCTATTTGTTTTCGACGATAGGGTTTTCCTTGAAGAAGCCCACCCTCAGTCTATGTGATCGGTGTGAGGGTGACTTCACCTCCCTTGCTTTTTGGGGAACCACTGAGAAGGCTTTTCAAAATAGAAAAGCCTCGAGCCCAGAGCTGTTCATAGACTTCTCTGTCACCCTCTCAGTTAACAGCTGCTACAGGATGGAGCCATAGGAAAAGAAGCAGAGGGCAGAATGCATCTTAACTACTTTCTTAGGCCCCCAAGATTTCTCAGTCTTTGCTGTGCAGAAGTTTTTTTGCTTTTGTTTTTTTCTCCCCAACAGGGATTATACTCAGGACCTTGTGCTCTTGAGGCAGGCACATCACTGCTGACTGCTGAGCCAAATCCCAGCTCCCATCTTTTTTTGTTTGTTTGATTTTTGCTTTTTTTTTTTTTCTTTTGAGACAGGGTCTCACTTTGTAGTTCAGGCTGGCCCTGAGCTCACTATGGTGCCCAGGCAAGCTGCCGTGAACTCAGCAATCCTCCTGTCTCTGCCTCCTGAGAGCTGGGATTACAGGCTTGAGCCACCACATCCGCGAGGCAGGCGCTGGAACCACTGAGCTAACCCTCCGGCCCTGATTTTTGCTTTTTGAGACAAGGTCTTGCTGTATAGTTCAGGTTGGCCTTGAATTCACTGCATAGCCCAGAATGGCCCCCAACTCCTCCCGCTTCAGTCTTTCAAATGCTGGGATTACCTGGGGGGGTGCCATCATTGGGCTCCCAAGATTTAAGGGTTTGAAAGCCTGATCCAGGCCTGGACTTTAAAATTGCATGACCTAATAATCCCCATGTGAGCAATATATATTACTTGCAACTGAAAGAAAATGCTCCTCATGTTTTATAGCTATTAAGAAGCTCTAGAGGGGCCGGATGTTTAGCTCAGTGGTTCTGGCCCTGGCGCCTGCCTCGCAAGCGCAAGGCCCTGAGTTCAATCCCCGGTAACCACATACAATGGTGGGCGTGAAGACTCTCACCCACCAACAATCAATACCACATACCACAGTGTCAATACCATATACCACAGTGCCGGGCGTGGTAGCTCACGCCTGTAATCCCAGCACTTGGGAGGCAGAGACAGGAGGATTGCTGAGTTTGAAGTTTGCCTAGGCTATATAGTGAGCTCAGAGCCAGCCTGAACTACAAAGCGAGACCCTGTCTCAAGAAAAAGAAAAAGCTCTAGAGGGACTGGAGGGTTAGCTCAGTGGTTCTGGCGCCTGCCTCGCAAGCGCAAGGTCCTCAGTTTGATCCCCTGTAACCACATACAATGCTGGGCGTGGTGACTCATGCCCACCAGCAGTCAATACCACATACCACAATGCCGGGCATGGTGGCTCAAGCCTGTAATCCCAGCACTCGGGAGGCAGAGACAGGAGGATTGCTGAGCTCCAGGCTTGCCTAGGCTACATAGTGAGCTCAGAGCCAGCCTGAACTACAAAGCGAGACCTTGTCTCAAAAACAAAACAAAACAAAACAAAACAAAGCTGGTCTTGAACAAGCTTACATTCAAGCTGGTCTTGAACTCACTGTGTAGTTGAGGCTGGCCTGGAACTATTAGTGATCATCCTGGCTCAGCCTCCCAAGTGCTGGGACTATAGGCTGCGCCAACACACCCAGCTTCTCAAAATATCCAGTTTAACCTTTCCCCTTAAGTGTGACTATAATTAGTGACCGACTTCTAGCCAGTAGAATACTACAGAAATGACCATCACCATCATGACTTCTGAAGGGAAGTCACGAAGGTAGTGTGCTGTCTTTCTATCTTGGAGTGTGAGCTGACATGGAGTAGGGCACTCAAGCATTCTTACAGAGAGGCACTTGTGGAGAGAATGGACATCTCTCAATAACAAAAAGCTCGAACTTTAGTGAGGCTCCTGAGGCTGCTGCCACACCTGTCAAGCACTTGTAAAAGCCAGTTTTACCCAATAAATCTGCTAACTCAGTTTAGGGAGCACTCCCTACCCCAGTCCTTTATCATCCTCCATATCTCTTTGGGTTCCTGGCTCTTTGTCACCTAATCTCTGGCCTGTCATTAGCAAGAATCCTTTTAGGTCTGTTTCCTCAAACACTTTCTATTCAGTGACTCTCACGTGCTCCTTAGCTATAAATTTCCATTTGCCCAGATTGTGTTCAGAGTTGAGCCTACTCTCATCCCACTGCAAGACACACTGCAGTGTTCCTGTTCCCATCATAGCAGTCCTAAATCAGATCTTTTAATTGTACTTTAATAAATACCTTTGAGTACTTTTTTTTCATAACACCAACAACCAGATAAGGGATTATTTTATTGTTGTTGGTGGTGGGTGGTGTTGTTTGCACGCTCAGGCTCAAACTCACCCTGGCCAAGTGCTCTACCACTTAGCTCTGTCCCTAACTCAGATGGTTGGGTTTAAAGCCCCTAAACTATGAAATAATTGGCTATGCTGCAATAAATAATACATGTCTTTATTAAAAGCAGCAGGGAACTGGGTATAATGACACATTCTTATAGTCCTGACACTTGGGAGGCTGAAGCAAGAGGATCCCCATAAGACCAGCTTGTCCTACATAATGGGTTCAGGCCAACCTGAAACTACATAGTGAGACCCTGTCCCAAAAAAAACCCACATTTTTTGTGTTTGTTTAGGGAGTACCATTACCAGGTTTTGGGATGCTAGTATCTCCTTCTGGAGGTGCTTTCCAAGTTCTTTCTGTTCTAAGCAAAGAGTTGGTCAAGACAAGCACAAAAGGTAGCAAGATTTTATGAAGGTAGAAAAACACTCTGCAGAGCAAGTTTGAGCCAAGTAAAAGTAGGAAAAGAAGCACACCCTACAGCAAGAGGGTAGACTACCATGCAAGAGTGAACACAGTGGTAAAAAAAACTCATTGTAGGTTGTTTTTGTCTCACCCATTCCTGAGGCTGACCTCAACTCAGGCATCCTATGGAACACCAGGACTCATCAGATAGGCCTAGGAGCCCCACACCCATTCTCTTCCATCACTAACATACCCTGGTCAACATACAGCTCATGCTTTGCAACTCCATTTTGTTGTCTCCAGAGTATACACAGTGTACAGTTGTGCCCAAGTATGGAGAATTTGTGCATAGAAGGCAGCATGAACACCAAGCGCAGAATCATCATCATAGTCTCTCTTTTTTTTTTTTTTTTTCCTTTTTTGAGACAGGGTCTCGCTTTGTAGTTCAGGCTGGCCCTGAGCTCACTATGGTGCCCAGGCAAGCCGCCGCAAACTCAGCAATCCTCCTGTCTCTGCCTCCCGAGAGCTGAGATTACAGGCGTGAGCCACCATGCCTGGCATAATCATAGTCTCTTGACAGAGTACCTTTTGGATACAGATTGCATTGCTAGGCTTTCCGGTGAATTCTGATCCTATCGTTAGTTGCTAATATTTGAACTGGCCATGCTTTACTGAGTAGGGACTGTGTGCAGGCACTACTCATCCCACTAAGGCTTCCAGGAAGAAGTGTCACTCGCACTTCACGGAAAGTGGAACTGAAATTTGGAGTTAAGTGATTTATGCTGGGTCACAAAGGCTGTTAGTTTTCAGGATTCAAACACAGATCTAACACTAAACTTTAATCATTCAGCTGGTAGCGATTTCATCTTTTTTTTTCCTTCGTTTTGTTTTTTTGAAACAGAGTTCCACTGTGTAGTTTAGGCTGAGCTTCAACCCAGTATGTAGCACAGTCTGGCCTCAAACTTACAGTGATCCTCCTGCCTCAACCTCCTCAATACTGGGATTCAGGATTATACTGGGATTATAGTCTTGTGACAACATATTTCACTTCCATTTTGACCAGCCAGGCCAGACGTCCTTGGAGTCTGTTAGAGAGGCCAGTGTAGAAAATGGGTTGAGCAGGGAATGGTGGCTCACACCTGTCATCCCAGCACTTGGGAGGCAGAGGCGGGAGGATTGCTGAGTTTGAGGCTTGCCTGGCCTACATAGTGAACTCAGGGCCAGCCTGAACTACAAAGCCAGACCCTGTCTCAAAAAAAAATAAGGATGTGAGGCCTGCTATGAAACAAGAGATTTTTTTTTTTTTTTGAGACAGGGTCTCGCTTTGTAGTTCGGGCTGGCCCTGAGCTCACTATGTAGTTCAGGCAAGCCGCCGAGAACTCAGCAATCCTCCTGTCTCTGCCTCCCGAGTGCTGGGATGACAGGCGTGAGCCACCACGCCCGGCACTGTGGTATGTGGTATTGATTGCTGGTGGGTGTGAGTCACCACGCCCAGCATTCTATGTGGTTACCGGATCAAACTCAGGACCTTGCACTTGCGAGGCAGGTGCCGGAACCACTGAGCTAAATCTCCGGCCCTTTTTAAAATTTTTAAATAAAATAAAAAGGGCTCTGGATATAGTTCAGCACTACAGCACCCCTGAGTTCAATCTCCACTACCACACACACACAAGTACACAAAGTACACAAAAATACTAGATGATGGGAACGTTTTGGCTCCAGCCTCCTCATAATCTGTGGGATCACATACAAAGCCTGTGGTTGACAGACATACCCTTATCCAACATATGACTGTATTTTAAATTGTTCTCAAAATAAAAACTGTTCTGAAAGAAAGAAATGAAGGAAAGATCGAGGCTGGATTAGAGGATGAAGCCAAACTGAGCCAGGCCAGAGCTACAGTGGGGCCAGGGCTGAGGCTGAGCTGGCTTCAGCACAAGAGCCCCAGTGTTCCCTGGGCCATACCACTGTCCAAGAGCAACATCATGGGCACCAGGCAACCTTGGCCTCCCCCACAGGCAGGGCCTGGCCTCAGGACAGCCTCCTGGCCCAACCGGGCACTCCAGGAGTGCAGAGTACAAACCACAGCCTGGAGCCTGATTTGTTAGCAGCCCCATCTCCCTCCAATACATACTTTCAGGTGACTGTACCTTCTGGGAGCCACAAGTAAGAATGCTGAGGGTTAGGATATAACTCGGCAGAAGAACAAGAGTCCTGGCTTCAATCCCGAACACCAGAAAAAATAAAACTAAAAAAGAAGAGGGCCAGAGATTTAGCTCAGTGGTTCTGGTGCCTGCCTCGCAAGCACAAGGTCCTGAGTTTGATGCCGGTAACCACATATAATGCTGGGCATGGTGACTCACGCCCACCAGCAATCAATACCACATACCACAGTGCCGGGTGTGGTGACTCACGCCTGTAATCCCAGCACTTGGGAGGCAGAGGCTGGAGGATTGCTGAGTTTGAGGCTTGCCTGGGCTACATAGTGAGCTCAGGGCCAGCCTGAACTACAAAGCAAGACCCTGTCTCAAAAAAAAAAAAAAAAGAGAATTTAGAAAGAAGAAAAAGGGTGTGGTGGCTCGTGTCTGTAACCCCCACACTAAGGAGGCTAAAGCAGGAGACTCTCAGTGAGTTTGAGGCCAGTCTGGGCTACACACTGAGTTCAAGACCAGCTTGGACTACACAGACCCTGTCTCAAAAGAAAAGGAGGTCGAGGCTTGCCTGGGCTACATAGTGAGCTCAGGGTCACCCTGAACTACAAAGCGAGACCCTGTCTCAAAAAAAAAAAAAAAAGAAAAGGAGGAACATTGGGAAATGGGAAGAAAATCTTCAAATGAGAAGGGGAATGGAGGGTGGAGGAAAGAAGGGATAAGAAAAAAGAGAAAATAGAAGGAAAAAATGGAAACAAAGTTTTTGTAAGTAAGGAGGGGAAGAGGGAAGAAAGGGGAATGGGGAAAAAGGAATATATATCATGTACAGATACAAATTCCCTATGATGAATGTTATCATTGTATGTAAAGTGTATCAATAAATGTTTTTGCTTTAAAAAAATAAGAGTTGAGGATTTAGCTCAAATGATACCACGCCTACCTTGGAAGCACAAGGGCCAAATTCAATCCCCAGTACCACAAAAAAAAATTTAGAAAAAGGAAAAGAGGAGGAAGAAGAAAAGGAGGAGGAAGGAGAAGAAGACAGGAAGAGGAGGAGGAGTCAGACATAGGCATAGTGGCACACACCTGTAATCCCAGCACTCTGGGAGGCTGAGGTAAGAAGATTGTAAATTCAAGACCAGCCTCGGCACAGAATTTTTAAAAATCCAAAGAAAGCTGAAGTTGTGTCTCAACATGAAGTCCCAGAACTAGAAAGAAAAAAAAGAGGGGGGATTAAAATTAGTTTAATGAAGAACTCAAGCACAGAGTGTCTGATATGGCCAGATCCACGCCACACACCTGTAGCCCCAACTACTGTGGAAGCTGAGGCAGGAGGATCACTTGAGCCCAAGAGTTCTAGGCCAGCCTGGGCAATATACTTTACTTTTGAAAAGGAAAGAAAAAAAAAGGGGAGTGATGTGCCTTAATGGTGGAACATTTGGTAAGCACATAAAGCTCAGACAAGGCAAGGATTTTTTCCTCTGTTTGGTGAAATTCATTTCCATCTAACTCATTTCCTCCAAATTTCCAAGAAGAAAGAAGCTGGAGTGTGCCCATTTTGTAGATGGAGAAACTGAGACAAGCTGAAGGCATGGCTTCAGGGTAACAGGCTTTTACCTCTGCTTTAAAATGGTTTTGGCTCTGCTGAGGCCAGTAGGGCCCTAGGAAAGATCTGGAATGTCTTTGAGAAATAGACTGCAAATGCCACTGTGAACAGACTGCATGTTAGCAAGACAATGAGATACTGAGAGAAAGACAGGTTTCTAGCTACTCCCTGCTCCTCTGTGGTAACTGCTATCTGCCCACAGGTGGGGTCAACCAACTGCTTTATCTCCAAAATTGAAAACAGTGCATGGGACATAACAAACCTCCAATGAGAATTTAGCCACTGAGTAAAGGAATAAATGGCCGAGCAAGAGCTACTGAGACTCTGCAAAGGATCAGGGTGAGAGGTTGTGAGTGTGGGAGGAGCATCAGACAAGAGGAGAAGGGTCATAACCTCGGGACTTGGGGTTGAGGCCTGAAGTTGTGAGGATCTCAAAACAAGGAGGTGGCCACAACCTGATTACAAGTCTCTAGTTTTCCTGGGAAATGCCTTCCAATTTAAATGAAAGCTATGGTGTGGAGTTCAGGTTCAGCTGGTATCTCACTTTGCCCTTAGCAATCCTGTTCAGCAAGGAGAACCACCTGAGGCCCGCAGTGGGGAGCAGTGGGAAGCGGAGCCTCTCCGGGCCATCCCAGAGGTCTGAAGAGGCGGTCACCTCTTGGCAGCATCTCCCAGAGCCAGGAGTCTCATTCTCCCTGAGAACTCCCGCAAGGCAGGACTGTGGAGGAGGGGCCCCTGATAAACTGTTTTTAAAAGATAACCAGTGATCTTCTGATTATCTTTGGGAGGAGACCATTCTTTTGTTTGGAAAGGAAAAGGGGGGGGGATGTAATGGTTTAATGGGTCTTTTAGTTATGCAAAGAAATGACAATGCCTCTTGGGAGTAAGGATAGGAAGCCACAGACTTCTCAGTGTGACAATGGAAAGGGACGCCAGGGTTAGATCCCCAACATTGAAAGGGGAAAAAAGAGTTGCTTCACAGGCATGGTCCATCTCCCAGACAGGGTAACCTGGACTAATTCTGAGACCAGCACATTTCTTTTCTTTGCAAGGAGTCCCCGGAGGAGCAGTGGCTGCAATTTCAGGTGAGGGGAGAGCAGAAATCAGAGGCCGGCGGCCCCCAAATCTTGCCACAACCTATGTGCTAAAGACAGAAGACCTTACAGATGAGTCAGACCTGAGCAGAGTGGGAGTGGAACTATTTGGGGGGGCAGCATCACTATGTGATGCGCCAGGCACTTGAGATACAAGGGTGAGGTCTGCAGTTCCTGCCTCCTAGCAGTTTAACATTTCCCTATTGCTTACAGAATTAACTGTTCTGTTAGAATTCTGGCAAGTGTGTTGGGAAAAAAAAAAAAGGTCATAAATACAGTGCTGCCCAGTTCACAAACATGATTCTCTCCACGATTCTACTGTCAAACCAAACTGGATAGAACCCAATCAGATTTGCCCATAAGGTCATCATGAAACCTAATCATTGAATTTGACTCAGTTCCCGTCCAATTGGATTTGTGACCAGAATCATTGAAAGAATTCAGTTTGTGAATCAGGCATCGCTGTACTTACATACTAACATGAGAACCCTTTTTTTTCTTTTCTTTTTTTGCAACAACCTCTTGACAATACTATCGTGTACCTATTTTACTGATGCAAAAATGAGGCAGAAATGGAATAACCTGTTAAGGCCACGTGGGGTGGTTATGAGGTTTGAGCCCGCGCAGCCCAACTCTGCAGTCTGCTCAGGGAGACACTTCGCTAATTTTTCCTCCATCCTCAAAAGAAAGAAAGCATCAAAAGGGAAGTCCAGAGGGCTTCCCAGAGGAAGTGAGCTGAGACAGACCTAAGAATGAGCTAGAATTCACCAGATCTAAAGGGGAAAGGGCGTTCCAGGAAAAAGGACTGTAGGGTGGCGGCAAGAAAATGGTTAATGAAGGCTTCATTGGCAGATGAGGGCAGGGACCGTGTCCTGACAAGATCTGTCTATAGGGCTATGGGAAACTCGAAAAATCAAAGGCTGATACAGTCCAGTGTTGGGGGAGGGGGACAGGGTCTTGCTGCGCAGTCCAGGCTGGCCCTGAACTCACTAAGTAGCTCAGGCTGGCCTGGAAATCACAGCAATAATCCAGCCTCAGTTTCCAGAGAGCTGGGATTCCGGACATGCACCACGGATTTGTATTTTAAATATCACTCTGAAGGTTGCTCAGGGAACAAATAAAAAGGAGCTCAGTCCCCCGGACAGAGGTTCCCAGAAGCCAGAGGAGTCAGAGGGCCAAGGTCTCATTGCCAGTATGGTGAACCGAGCGGGCAGAGCAGGCGGTAGACTAAAAAGCCTGTTCGGGGCCCTTCGAGGCGCGAAAGAGGCGAACTAAAGTTGCGCAGAGTGAGCCGGGCTGGGCCCCTCCGTCGGGTGGCCCGGCCGGTCCCCGAGCCCCCCTGGTCCCTGGAGCCGGCCCGCGCTGGGCGGGGCCTGGTCCCAGATCGCGCCGGCCCAGACGGGGCGGCCCGGGTGGGCGGGGCGGCCACGCCGCCTGGGGGATAGTCGGGGCTTTCCCGCCGGCGAGGCGCTCCGGGGCTGAGTCTCCTTCCGGGCCCCGCTGGGCGCTGGGGTCGTGGCCGCCCGAAGCTGGGAGCGAGCCTGCGGAGGAGCCAGGTGAGCCCGGACCCTGCCCCGGGAGGGGTGCCGCGCAGGCCATCGCCCCCGCCTCCAGGGGTCGAGAAGCGGCGGGGCTCGAGGGGCAGCCCCCTCCCTGCACCGGGACCGGGGCGTCCGCTCGGCGGGTGGGAGGGCGGAGGGGGCAGTAAATCAGTAACCTGCAGTGCACACAGGGCCTTTTGTCCCACTCTGTCCAAAGAGCACCCGGGCCACGGAGCTGGTTACTTATTGCCCACCCGGGCGCGGGCGGGCCAGCTGTCCGCCGCTCCGCGCAGAGACCCGAGCCTCGCACCTCCCTCGGGGTGACCAGTAAGTTGCGGGGAGGGGAGAGCACTGGTCCAGGAGCCGCCGACTGCGTGCGGGGCTGAGAGATGAGAAAAGCGACTTTCCTAAAGATGCAATCGCTTGCGCGGGGTCCTCGAACGCGGGAGCGTGTGAGGCGAGGGACCCAGAACTGTCAGACGCCAGAGTCTGGCGTGGAACCAGGCTCCAAGGTTGTCAGGGCAGGGCAGCCCAGGATTGGGAATAAAAGCGCCCGCTGAGGCCTCCCCCTCCTCTCCTAGCTGGAGGGTGGACCCGAGACCGCCCCTTGCTGCTTAGCAGAGTGCGCTAGAGGCTTTTACAGAGAAGGGACCACCAAACCTGGGGGCTGAGCTGGGCTCGAAGACGTGGTGTCAGAACCAGGTAGGTGGAGCAGAGGAATGGGCAAGAGAGCAAGCACTCCCGGCTCTGAAAGCTCCTGAGGAAGCTGAAGAGACTGTAACCAGTGGGAGGGCTGGAGAGGGAGGCTCAGGTCGCCAAGTAAACAGTGAGGACTGGATCCTGCTAGACACAGGTGGCCCTAAGGCCTTGTACACTGGCGTGGAGGACGTGACATGACAGATTTTTTTTTTCAAGCTGTGTTTGAAGGTGGAAACTGATGAGTCCAGGGAGATTTGAAAAGTGCCCCAGCAAGATAACTATGGCCTGCCCTGGGTAGGGTCAGGGGAGGGGAGGCCAGATGCACTAGAAGTGTGGTGGCAGTCGCTGAGGAGTGGGGTGGTTGTAATCGACTTCCTGGGCAGGGTCCCCAGTTTGGTAAAGTGTGAAACGCATCTTTTAAGAATTGCACTTTGCCTCAGGACACTAGCACCTCACAGCTATTACATGCCCCTGGGTAGCAGCCAGTAGGATCCTGGGGCTACACGGGTCACCTCATTCCCTTGGTTAAACTGAGACTCAGTTCTCAGAGCTCCCTTTGGAACACAGAAACATTTGGGAGCATTTGGAAGAGGAAACAAGAGGGGCTGAGCACATATATTACATCTGACAGGAGTAGTTCCAGACTGGTGATGGCTGGCCAAGGGCAGACAGGTTGATACTCATGGGAAAAGCAATGGAAAAAACATTTCACCCACATTCTATGCACCCAGATACTTTATCTTTTCTTTTTTTATCCTCAGACCAGTCCTTTAAGGATAGTAACCCAGAGCAGGACAGATGGGGACTTGCAAGTTGGTAAGAATCAAGATTTGAACGTGGCAGTCTGACACTTAAAATCTATATTCTTTACACAATAAGGTTGTACTTGTAGCCCGATGGGAGAGCACTTGCCTAGCATGCACAAAGCCTTGGGTTCGCTCCATATCATGGCAGCAAAACAAAAAAACAGAAACTGACCATGGTGGTGCACAACTGTAACTCCACTATTTAGAAGACTGAAGCAGGAGAATCATAAGTTTGATGTTAGCCTGGGTAAATTAGAAAGACCCAGATAGGAATTTAGCTCAAATGGTACCACTCCTGCATTGGAAGCACAAGGGCCCAAGTTCGATCCCTGGTCCTGCAAAAAGAAAAAGAAAACGGAAAAGAAAGAAAGACCCTGTTTCAAGATAAAATTTTGAAAGGGACTGGGATGTTTGTAGCTCAGTGGCACAGCATTTGCCTAATATGTACCAGGCCCAGGTTCAATCACCACCACTGAAAAAAACAAAAATGATGCCTAGGATGGAATTCAGACACAAAAAGCAGAAATTCTCTCAAGATGCATTTCTGGCTCAGATTCCTGAAGAATGTCCTGCTTGACCCAGAATGTGCTGCCACAGTGGTTGCAATCAGCCAGCCACTGGAGGGATGCAAAGCTGAACATGGGAATGACAGTAATGCTGTAAAGAATAGGGGTCAGATAAGACAGCATCCAGATGCTGAAGTTCAGCTTGTGTTACATTTCATTTCCCCCCCTTTGCTTCTTCATCAATAAATTCATTTATTCAGCAAAAACTAAATGATGTGTGCCGAGAGCGAGGAGAAGATATGTTGCCATCTCTGATTTCCTCCAAGAAAAGAATCCCAAAACTGCTTTCTGTGAACTTGTGCCAGCACCTCAGCAGGACCCAAGGAGAGCAGGAAGCCCAGCCTCACCCCCCTGCATAACCCTGTGGGGAGGCCTTGGGCTCTGGCAGCAGCAGAGAGGGACCCAGTCTCCGCCCTGCTGTAGCCTGGCTGGGGTCTTGGATAAGTATGCTGATCATTTCCTGCTTCAGTTTCCTCATCTGCAAAATCAGGGACAAGTGCCAGCAAAGAGACCCATGCAGCATGAGCTCTTTTTCCTCCCTGTTATAGGAAAACGGGAAGCCCAGCCTGAGTCCCCGAGAGCAGCCGGAAGGAGATGTGGCTGTTGTTGGCCCTGTTGGGGGTCCTTCTAGGGCCACCTGGGGCTCCAGGCTTGTCTCTTGAGGCCTCTGAGGAAATGGATCTGGGTACGGCCTCTAAGGTGGGAGCGGGTGGCAGGGTGGGATGTGTGGGCACCAGGAAGGGGCTGCTAGCTGTGCAAAGCTGGACAGGATCCTGGTCCTGCCCAAGAAGGTGGCAGCAGGGCTAGACCCAACCAGAGACTCAGTGTCTGGTACCAGCTGATATCTATCAGTTTCTGTGTCTACAAGAGAGGACTGTCCTTGTGGGGCGCAGGGCTCCAAGCAAGGCTGCAGAGCCAGTGGTGAGCTCTTGGTCGTGTGTGTGTGTGTGTGTGTGTGTGTGTGTAAGTATGTGTGTGTGTTTTCTGTGCACTGGGTGTGTGCTTGGAAGAGCATGTGTGGTATTTGCACTGTAAGTGTGATGTGTCCCAGAAGTGTGGCATGTGTCCTATATATAACACATGTAGCATGTGCCATGTGTTTGTGTGTGTATTAGACAGTGGTATGTCTAACCCGTGTGCTGGGTACTGTGCGTGTGTGAGACCTGCCCCAGAAGTGTGACTTTAGTCCTATGCGTAGCATCCATAGCATGTGGTAATGCGTGCAGAGGAACAGCAGCTTGTTCAAGCATGTGTCAGTGCTTGTGCAACTGGGCTGTATGCAGGGAGCTGTCTCAGGGGCTGGCTCACTCACTGCTGGTGTCTACCCTCAGAGCCCTGCCTCGCCCCCAGCCTAGAGCAGCAAGAGCAGGACCTGACTGTTGCCCTTGGGCAGCCTGTGCGGCTGTGCTGTGGGCTCGCTGAGCGCAGTGGCCACTGGTACAAGGAGGGCAACCGCCTGGCACCTGCTGGCCGGGTACGGAGCTGGAGGGGCCGCCTGGAGATTGCCAGTTTCCTACCGGAGGATGCTGGCCACTACCTCTGTCTGGCACGTGGCTCCATGGCTCTCCTGCACAATCTCACCTTGGTTGCAGATGGTAAGGGGAGATGGCAGAAGGTTAAGTGGTGCCTAGAAGAGAGACTACCCCTCTTGGAACTCCAACACCTCCTTCTGTCCCTAATGTAGATTCCTTGGCTTCGAGCAATGATGATGAAGACCCCAAAGCCAATAGAGACTCCTCAAATGGTCACATTTACCTCCAGCAAGGTTGGTGTGAGTCCTCAAAGGCCCATGCCCCATGGCCCACCAGGTCACTGAGAAGAGGTTTGTGGGAGCTGTGGTCCTCTTTGGGACACTAAGTACTTCTTCCTCTTTCTCTCTAGCACCCTATTGGACACATCCCCAGCGTATGGAGAAAAAATTACATGCAGTACCTGCTGGGAATACTGTAAAGTTCCGCTGTCCAGCTGCAGGCAACCCCATGCCCACCATCCGCTGGCTCAAGGACGGACAGGCTTTTCATGGGGAGAATCGCATTGGAGGCATCCGAGTGAGTCTGAGTCTTGCTTTCCAAGGTGATCCACTTGACCATTTTCATCCCCCCACCAGTCCATTCATAAGTGTACATAAAACTCACGAGGAAAACAGCTGTGGGCCCTAAGGGAGTCCAATAAGCTTCAGCATCTCATTCTCCAGATGAGATCTGACAGGGTCAATTCCACACGATGGTGACAGGCTAAGATCCAGAGAAGCCAATCCTTGCACGAAATGGGATAAGTATAGGACAGGCAGAATTAAAACTCAAGACTCAAACCCAGAGCTCAAAGCATTTTCTTGGCCCACGGTCCTGGCCTTGACCTGACCTCTACTAGGCTTAGGTGGGTTGAGAAGAGCCTTGTGGGCCGATTCTTGGTTCCTTGGTGCCTGGTTTCCTGGGTGGACATGGGCTGGTTGGCCCACACAGACATCTTCTCCACCCTCAGCTGCGCCACCAGCACTGGAGTCTAGTGATGGAAAGTGTGGTGCCCTCCGACCGGGGCACATACACCTGCCTTGTGGAGAATTCTCTGGGCAGCATCCGTTACAGCTACTTGCTGGATGTGCTGGGTGAGCGGATGGGCAGGGGCAGTGGGAGGTTTGCTCATTTTAGAGGGGGTAGAAGGTTGGCTCATCTTGGGCTTGTTTCTGCCTGGAGGAGGGAGGAGGGATGGTGCCCAACATGGACTTGGTCTCAGATGAGCCTAGTACCTCAAAGTGACTGGGGGGACAGAGGGAAGCACACAATATGTGAGCTGAAAGGTGAGAGGGACATCTAGGCTGAGGTAAGGCCCTAGACATGAAGAATGCGTACATCTGTAAGGAGGTGTGTTGTTGGGGTGCAGCATTATGTGGGGAGCCAGGAGGTGGGGGATTTTGAGTGTTAGGCTGAGCAATTGTCTTGGACCCAAAGACAGTGGGGAGCCATGGAAGGTCAAACAGGATAAGCAAGAGATAGATGTGGTCTGAGCTGCACATCCAGAAGATTCTTCTCTTAAATGGGGGGTGGCCGGAGGCAAGTAAACAGGATGCTTCTGTGGGAACCACTGGTGAGGGTTGACGGCCTGGCCTGGCCCCCAGAGCGGTCCCCGCACCGGCCCATCCTGCAGGCAGGGCTCCCGGCCAACACCACAGCTGTGGCGGGCAGTGATGTAGAGCTGCTGTGCAAGGTGTACAGCGATGCCCAGCCCCACATCCAGTGGCTGAAGCACATCGTCATCAATGGCAGCAGCTTTGGTGCCGACGGCTTCCCTTACGTGCAAGTCCTGAAGGTGCATTTTCCACTGGGCTTCACCACACTGGGTGGGTGGGAAGGGCCCCAGCTCCCCCAGCCACTCTGTGGCCCCAGGCCCTGACAGGACCTGAGTACCACCTCACCCTCAGACAGCAGACATCAACAGCTCAGAGGTGGAAGTCCTGTACCTGCGGAACGTGTCCGCAGAGGATGCAGGCGAGTACACCTGCCTGGCGGGCAATTCCATTGGCCTCTCCTACCAGTCGGCCTGGCTCACGGTGCTGCCAGGTGAGCACCTGAGGGGGAGGAAAGGCTGCAGGGTCTCACTGTGGTTCAATGTGGGCTGTGGCTAACCTCTTGGGGTCTGGATGAGTGTGTGGTGTGGCTGTTTGTGGTGCTAGTATTGAATCTGGAGCCTCACATACGCTCTACAAGTGCTGTATCACTGAGCTACGCCCCCTAGCTGGGATTTATGTTTGATTGTATATGTGACCCTCTAGATTAGGGATGGCGAACCTTTTAGAGACTGAGTGCCCAAACTACAACCCAAAGCACACTTCCTTTCACAAAGTGCCAGTGCTGCAATTAAACCCAAATACTGAGGATGTAGTTTAGAAACATAACTTATACATTAACATCTTCTCTCCTAAAAACAGCACATGAGCCATAGGTTCACCACTATTGCTCTCGGAGATGGGTGTGTGTGACCGGATATAACTGCAGCTTTCTTAGTGCATGTCCCTGTGTGTGTTGGCAGCTGTGAGGACCTGAGCTGGGGGGAGGGCCTGGCCAGTGTGACCACTGACTGGTTATTTTCTTTGATTGTGTGTCCGTCTGCGAGGGCAGAGGAAGACCCTGCATGGACAGCAGCAGCATCCGAGGCCAGGTATACAGACATCATTCTGTATGTGTCGGGCTCCCTGGCTTTGGCCGTGCTCCTGCTGCTGGCTGGGCTGTATCGTGGGCAGGCGCTCCACAGCCGGCACCCCCGCCAGCCTGCCACTGTGCAAAAGTTGTCCCGCTTCCCTTTGGGCCGACAGGTACCGTGCCCACCCCTTGTCCCATCCCCATAAGGCTCAGCCTGACCCCAGCAGGTAGAGCCAAGTCTCCCACTTTGCAGTTCTCCCTGGAATCCGGCTCCTCTGGCAAGTCAAGCTCATCCCTGGTGCGAGGTGTCCGGCTCTCCTCCAGCGGCCCTCCCTTGCTTGCTGGCCTTGTGACTCTAGACCTCCCTCTGGACCCACTGTGGGAATTCCCCCGGGACAGGTACACGTGAGAATGAGAGTGGGGTGGCAGGCTGAGCAATGATCCACAGAAGTGTGACACATGGGCTCTCCTGTCCCCAGGCTGGTGTTCGGGAAGCCCCTGGGCGAGGGCTGCTTTGGACAGGTAGTTCGTGCAGAGGCCTTCGGCATGGATCCTGCCCAACCTGACCAAACAAGCACTGTGGCTGTCAAGATGCTCAAAGGTGAGGAGTCCCAGGGGAGGAACTGTGACCCTGGGACTCCCAAAGGGGCTGCAGGATCTCACCCTTGGGGCTGTGGTCTCACCTGTGGCGAGTCACTGCTGAGCCTGTTTTTTCTTCTGTCACCTGGGGTAACCCCTAGTTCCTACTGGCCCTAAGGCCCGTGGAAATGCCTGATGCGAAGTCAGGGTCCTGTAAACCTGAGCCACTGGAGTGATGATTATGACGAGTAGAGGTGACAGGCTTTCTTTCACCCTTGGCTATGGCTTGTGTCCATCAGCCTTGGTCTCATGTCTCCATGTCATGATCCCAGAGTGCCTACCCTGTGGTTTCCTCTAAACAGCCTCAGCCCCCTTGGGCCATTTCTAGGTCTGTCATTCTGCTAAAAGTCCCAAGCAACAGACTTAATATGTTCCACCAGGCACTTGGAGGCTGCCCACTAGAGCCTTTGCTGCAGTTGCTAAACCCCCTCTGCAAGAATAGCCCAAACCATGCTTCCGCTCCCTCTCCCTCCTCTCTGCACAGCTGGGGCCACCTGGCACTTTCTGGGAGGCAGGGATTGAGAAATATGCTTTGTAATACTGGTGTGGGGGTGGGGGAAGTGTTAAGTCACCGTCCAGGGCCACAGGTCAGCCCTGTGGGCCCAGCCTCTGGTCTTCAGGCTCAAGAGAAGCCAGACCAGCCTTCTGGCCAGCTTCTTCCAGCTGTTCCTTGCCAGCAGCTCCCTGAATTCCCAGGCCAGATGGACACCAGGTCTTGGTCTTGACACACTGCAGGGCGCCAGCCTTCTTCCTGCCCTGGGAGCTCACCCCGATCAGGAACCAGTGCCAGTCCTCTAGATGAAGCTTCCTTCCTGTTCGGAGCGCTTCCCTAGCTCTCATTTCCCAGACCTGCTGTGTACAACTTCTGGGATCCTTTATCTTGTATTCTTCCAACTGCTGTAGGAGGTTGGGGTGATCTACCGTTCTGTTTTGTTCAAGACAGCCTTGAAGTTCAGAGAG
>PVIC010004210.1:0-63973 GCA_004025085.1 Thryonomys swinderianus | reverse complement strand
TTTTTTTTTTTTTTTTTTTTTTTTTTTTTTTTTTTTTTTTTTTTTTTTTTTTTTTTTTTTTGCTTTTTGGAGACAGGGTCTCGCTTTGTAGTTCAGGCTGGCCCTGAGCTCACTATGGTGCCCAGGCAAGCCGCCGCGAACTCAGCAATCCTCCTGTCTCTGCCTCCCGAGTGCTGGGATTACAGGCGTAATAGAGTATTTAATTAATTTATGTTGTTCCAGCCCTTTATGAATGTAATCAACTTCACTTTAACCTGTTCAATTGTTTTTAAATTTAATTTTAATAATGAATTAGTCCCCTAGTTTGATTCCACTTGCATTTATTTTTATTACTAACAAAGAGGAACAACTTTCAATATATACAACATTAATGTGCCTTTAAGTAAATTATGCTGTCTTTTTCCTGCTTATCTGTTGTTTCCAATCCTTTTATAACTATGGGATTTTTATAGATATTTGTCATTGGCCTTGTTTTTTCCCTTTTCTTCTTTTATTCCTATGATAAAACTAACATTTCTTAGTTATAAAAATGAATATTTGTATTGCAAAATTTTGAAAGCAAAGAGAATCCATTACTCTTTAGTACTTACATTCTAATATCTTCGTCACTTCTTTCTTCCTCAGGTCCCTGTGTGTGTTCAGGTGGTCTGTTCCAGGGGTAACGAGTACATCATACAGCACCTCATGCTTAGGGCTGCTAGGTTAGTTCGTCTGTTGCTGGATGTTCAGGTTGTTCCTCATGTTTTATCCAGTTCTAGGATTGATCTTAGGGCCTTTTCACTGAGCAAGACTCTTCTCCAGCTCTTTTAATTTATTTTATTATGAGATAGTAAGTCACTGAGTTGCCCAGGCTGGCTTGAACTTGTGATCTTGCTGCCTCAGCCTCCCAAAGTATTGAGATTAAAAGCACATGCCATCATGCCCAGCTGGTCTCTGTTTTCTACTACTGTATCTTGGGATGTAAGTGAAGGATAGAGTGTTAGAAGTAAGATTGTGTGACAAAGGACAGATGATTTTAAGATTATGGCTGTATATTGTCAGTTTGCTTTCCAGAAAGGTAAGGATTACAGTGTTTGGCTGTCTCAAAAAAAAAAAAAAAAAAGCTACCTGTCAGTGAGTACAACAACAAAAAATGACAATTGACAAATTACAAATGGTACCCTATTGTTTGACTTTGAATTTCTTGGATTAAAAGTGAGTTTAAAAATATTTTAATGATCTCTATGTTTTTATAGTGGTGTTTTTTTAAAAAAATGTCTTTAGGTCCTTTTCTTCTTATGACTTTGATTTTTTTTCTTTCAAGAGCTTTCTATGAATCAAGGACATTCCTTTGTCACTTGCTGCAAATGTTTTCCTCCATTTTTATTTTAGTTTATTTATTTTACATACTGAGTTTTGACTTTTTATGTAATAAATTATTTCTAATCCTATGGTAAATTATTTTCCATTGCTTTTGGGCCTACAAATCTCACAACCACATATCAGAAATTGCCTGTATTTCATCTGGTTTTGCTTGCTGACATTATTTTTAAATATTTAATTCTTTAACTTATTAAGTGTCTAATTTGTGGGAGGAAAAAAAATCAAAAATTCTCAAACAGCTCATCAATTTTAATTATGCCACATACTGGTATTTCCTTCCTCCACTGACTGGTCGCATTGTCTTTAGAATATATAAACCCCTATGTAGTCTGAGGTCTCTTGATAAACTAATAATTCTGTTCCATTAAATTTTTCTTATTCTTTTTTTTTTTTTTTTGAGACAGTGTCTCGGTTTGTAGTTCAGGCTGGCTCTGAGCTCACTATGTAGCCCAGGCAAGCCTCAAACTCAGCCTCTGCCTCCCGAGTGCTGGGATTACAGCCGTGAGCCAGCACACCCGGCACTGTGGTATGTGGTATTGATTGTTGGTGGGCATGAGTCTCCACGCCCAGCATTGTAAGTGGTTACGGGGGATCGAACTGAGGACCTTGCGCTTGCGAGGCAGGCGCCGGAACCACTGAGCTAATCCTCCGGCCCAAATTTTTCTTATTCTTGAATCAGGATTATACCACTTATAAGTAAATTGATTTTAACATCCTACAATAAGACAAATGCCCTTTGTTTTTCAAAAATTTGGTGTATATGTGTTTTGTGGTGGTTGTTCAGCTTTTCAAAACCCATTTATTCAGATTCCAAATAACTGTCTTAAAATTTCTTCTTGAAACCTTTCCCCAGCCCTCCTGGGACATTTTTTGCAGCTGCACTGTGTGTACGGACATAGTACATCTCGTTTAAGTCTCCTTTTGTGCCTCCTGAGATAATGTTATAATTTACTTTGCACAAGTATTCTATTTTTCTTGCTAAGACCATTCTTGGGGATCTAATATGCTTTTGACTAGTATGTATAAGTTTTTTCTCTTCTATTTTTTTAACTACTTATTCTATCATAGAAAAGCTATTGATTTTTTTTCTTGTTTGCCTTACATATAGCCAACTCACTGAGCTTGCTTATTAATTATAAGGGAATCATAACCTAATTTGTCTGCACATGAAAGTCAACAATGAGTATTTTAAAATTCCAGATCCCAGGACATGCACCAGATCACTTAAGTTACAGTGAAGCAGTGGTATCAGAAATTTTTTGACATTCTCAAGGGGGTTTCCAATCTGTAGATAAATATGAGAAACACCATTCTAAGAATTTTCCCTTTGTCTCTTGGATATTGGGGACTATTATCATATGCAAATAACTATAATTGTTTATAACTAAAACAATAGTTCATTTATAATCATATCTTTTATTTGTATTTCATATTTTAGTGAATGTATTTTTAATCAATGTCGACAAGAAAACCAAACATCCATAGTTTTCATTTTAATGGGGATAACTAATTGTACCACTAGATACAATATTGAAATATTGCATAAATTGATGATAAATTTTCCTTATTTGTCAAGGAAGAATCTTCTATGTATTTTATAAAATTGTTGTCTTAAGTTCCAGTTTAGTTTTCTGCTATTAGGCAGAAATTTTTAGCTTGCCTGTGGGGAGTTTGCATTTTTTTTTTCAAATTTATTCCATTTTTCAAAATGTAGAAAGTTGCTATTCTTGCAACTATCAAATATTCTCTTGTAACTTTAACTTATTATTTTTAATTTTGTATTGGTTGGCTTTCCCATAGAAGGAGCAAAATATTCACTGTTGAAAACTTAAAGAAGGAGAGGGTAATTCAGTTTCAGAGGGATCAGTCCATACACTACTGGCTCCAGGGCAGAGACAGAAGGGCAGGTAAAGCAAAGATACTCACACCATGGCAACCGGAAAACACTGCCGGGGAACAGGCCTCAGAGAGAGGGGCCAAGGAACAGCTACAGCCCCCAAGGTCAAGCCTCCACAACTCACCCAGGCATATCCAGGGGTTCACTAATCCCCTGGGCAGCACCAAAGCAACCAACTTGACAGTCCATCCTGACCAACTGTCACAAAGTATAATCCTTTATGTCTACTCAGACTGTAAACAGTTAAGCCCTAGTCATATGCTTTATATGTCTATGCTTCTCTGTTATACTGTTAATCTGTAGGATCACAGATCATTGACTTTGTAGGCAGTTGTAGCTCATGCAGATTTAAAAAGTCATCAGATATAGGGCATGCTGAGAACCTCTTTCATCTCCGCGCCATCTGCCTGGCTGCTGCTGGTCCTACTGGCTTTGGCAAGTGAAGGCTGTGTCTCTCCAATGTTTTGCTCAAACTCTAAGCAACCAACACCTCCGACCTTCCGTCCTACATAGTTTCCTCTGAGTTTCCAGCATGCTCTTCTGCTAACTCTGCCACAGGCCTCCCTCCATGAAGGACCTCAATGATTTCTGGCTCCCAATTCTACTCTCCTCCTTCTGGGTCCTTTCCTAGGGTGTCAGAAGAGATGTGAGACTGTTCTGGCCAGTGAAGAGCATAGAGAAAGACGTTCACCCTTTCTGGGACAACGCTGGTCCAGGGTTCCGTCACTTACATTGTTGAAGGCATCATCTGTAGCTGACTGCCTCCAGAGGCCTAAATAAGAGGCAGTAATGTCTCCTCTAAACTCCAGGAAGACCAAAGTGGAAGCATATCTCTCATTTTATACTCTTCAAAGCTGTTTTCTCTTTCCTTCTTTCTCTACACCCTTGATCTGGAAACAGTGAGCACTTTCTTCTCCTCTATCACTCTGTCCCTCCACCAAAAAACATCACCTTCGTGGCCAAATGGTAACCTAAGTAGAACTCTGGGAACAGTCATGTCAAAATGGAAGAAAAAAACCCACATAAAACCTATATATTGTTACAGAAGTCAAGTCCCTGCCTTTCAGTTTGAGAGATGGAGGGTGGCAAAAGGAATACTGTTCAAGGGGGAAATAAAATGCATTAATTTAGTATTTTTTAAAGTTGAATCTTTGCTGGTACGTTATATATACATATGATGATCACACACAATATTGAGAATTGTACCAACACATGACACAATTTGACTCTCATTTTTTCTCATTCCCCCACACACCCTACAACCCCCTGCCCCTATATGCCTAAGCTTTGTTTTCCTTTTTTATTACCATCATATTTTTATCTCCCTTGTTACTTACCCTTAAACCCCATTTCCCTTTAATATTTTCTATTTCACAATAATCTACCATATATTCTAGAGCTTATTTACATCCTCAGTTTCTCATACCAGAGAAAAGATAGAATATTTACACATCTGTGACCTATTTATTTCACTAATGAGTATGTCCTCAGGGTACATCCATTTGAATATGACTCAAACTTATCATTCTTTATGGCAGAATAATACTCCATTTTATAGAAAAACCACATCTTCTTTATCCAGTCTCCAGCTGATGGGTATTTGGGTTGTTTCCAAGATTTGGCTATTACAAACTGAGCTACTATGGACATGGGTGCATATATGTCACTGTGATATGAATCTTTTAATTCTTTCATGTACATAGCAGGGGGATAGGAGAGTCAAATGGAACCTCTAATTCTAGTTCTTTGAGGAATCTTCACTCTGGTCTCCATTGTGGTTGTACCAGTCTACATTCCCACTAACAGTGGAGAAGGGTTCCTTTCTCCCCACAGCCTCACCAGCACTTGTTGCTGGTTAATTTTGAGATAGCAGCCATTCTTTGTAGAATGAGATGGAATCTCAGTGTTGTTTTCATCTGCATCTCTCGAATGACCAGTGATGTTGAATATCTCTTCATATATTTCTTAGCTGCTTTTACTTCTTCCTCTGAAAAGTGTCAGTTCATTTCAGATCCCCATTAAAAAATTTTCTCTACATCGAGAATATCAGTTTGTTCTCTGGAATAGATATTTCTTCACCTCAAGGAAATAATTGGTCCTATTTAAATGGTTTTGAATTTTTAATGTTTAATTTAATCAATTAGGGTGTATATTTAAAAGTTGAGATGTTACTTTATTACATTTTCTTACAGGTAAACTTGCCATTTTGTAAGTAGACTGTGAAATACACATCTCTTAATGAATTCTGTTTGCTACTTTGGTAATTCAAAGAAGGTTGGTTTTTAGTTTTCTTTGTTCTTGCTAGTTTACAATTTTTTATTTTCTTCACTATCCTTTCCAGGTTTGGAATGAGGCCATAGAAATCAGGCAGTTCCACATATTTCTATTCTCTGGAAAGTTTTACATAACTGGGGAATTATCTATTGTTTAAATATCTGGAAGTATTCAGCAGTGAACCCCTGGTCTGGGTTCCTTTTGGGAAATATTTTTTGACATCTTCAATTACTTTCACAGTTATCAATTTTTTTTCAGGACTTCTACTTTTGGCTAGTTTTTAAAGAAAAATTATTTTATCAGAATATTTTACACTTATCAGTGCTTCTTTTATGGAGTTATTTTATGCTCATTGAGTTGATCCTTTCCTAATTTTTATGTGTTGTATATGCTTTTTGTGTTGGATTTCCTAAAGTACCTTATTTTGTCAAGTTTGCAAATAAGAAAATCTGATATTTAATTATTAATATTCTTGTTGTTTTTCTGCTTATATAGTTCATCTTTACATTCTCTCTTTTTCTTCCCTTCAGGAATTGAATGCATTCCCTGCAACTAACGCATTAATTCCATTGTTTTAGTCTCCCAAAAGGACCAGAATAGTATACTTTTTAGGTTCTTTATTAAGAAAAAAATTTGAAACATCAATTCAATGAAGATGCTTGGTTAATTGCTTAGAAACTTAAAATATTAATAGAGCACAAACTCCTCTGGGCTGGCCAACATAGCAAACTTTGGTTACTCTTCGCCTCTCCGAGCACCATTCAGTTCTTCCATGCATTGTCCCTGCTGTCACATGGTCGGTGGGTCTCTCCACAAACCTCCCATCCTCCTAGCACCAGTCCTGACTCAGGCAAGCACCAATCTGCTTCCTCTCTGTACAGAGTAGAGTGCATGGTTAGAATTTCACTGAGGTGAGGAAAGATTTGGAAATGTTGGGTACACAAGCAGTGCTGCAAAGCCTTAGATGGCTTCATATGGGAGATTCCTGTCAGAGCTCAAAACACCAGAAGGTGGTTAATAAGGGGCTCAGGAGGTTTCTGTTGGAAAGAAGGACTGCATTGGTTGCTTGACTCCATAAAATGTGTGTTGTGGTTTAACAGAAAGTTTGCCTGCACTTTGCTTGTGTTCAGAGACTTGGCCAAAAGATTAAAAAATTAAAGAAGCAGAGCTGGAAAGTTTTAGGCTATTCTGTATGGGAGACTCTGGTCAGAGCTCAGAAGACCAGAAAACTTGTGAAAATCCAAGCTAGGGAAGTTTCTGCTGAGGAGGACTGCACTGACTTTTGGACTTCAGATGATGAGTGCTATGGCTTTAGGCAGAAAGTTTGTCTGCATTTTGCTCATGTCCAAAGATTTTGCCTGAGACTAAGATTAGCAGCACTGGACTAACTCATTTTACAGAAGAAATTTCAAACCAGTTGAATAGTGAGACAGTGGCATGGCTATTGTTGGGAGCTTTTGGCCAGATCTGCATTGAGAATTAAGAGCAGAGAGACCAGCAGAATGATTCATAATGTTTTGAGTTTGACCAGAAAGAAAACTCTGGTAAAGCTATGGACTACAAGGATAGAGCAGAGGAGCTCTTGATTGCTGAGAAGGAACAGAAAAATAGAAAAGGTGAGACATCACAGGAAGTAGCAGAACTCTACCCTTTGCAGTGTCAAAATTGCTTTGAGAAGGAAGCTCCAGAACACCATGTTCCAGAATGGAAATTTTTTCCAGAAGTTTTTCCAAAATGGTGGAGGCCTGAGGTAGTTGTTTCAAAATGGCCGCAGCCTAGGAAAGTTGTTCCAAAATGGCTGCAGTGTGGGGAAGTTTTTCAAAATGGTGGAGGCCTAAAGAAATTGTTCCAAAATGGCGGCAGCCTAGAGAAGTTATTCCAAAATGGAACAAATACATCAGAACCAGATTGACAGCAACCACCCAAGACAGTGTGTTTGTTGACTATGAGGGAAGCTACCACTGGGCTGTGGGTGGGGGATCAGAGTGGGTGTTGCCAGAGGCTGCTGGGACCAAATCCTGAAGTATGAGAAAGGCATTAAGCAGATAGATAAAGGAGCCAGAAAGCATGTCTGCAAAAAAACCTGGGCAGGAGAGGTGGAAGAAGAGAGATGAGAAGTAGCCCTGCCTGACTGGGGTGCATATACAGATCACACGTGTAGTGGGAAGACAGGATCCTATGATGGAGGATCTTGTGGTGAGGAACAAATATTCGCCTTATCCCAAAGACAAATAAATACTCAAGAAATCTATTTAAAATACATTTACAGTGTTCTGAACTAATACTTGCCTCATATAGATAATATGAAGAAAGTACAAGAAGAAAGGGGGAAATCATGTAGGGTTCAACTACATAAAGAAAACTCCTTTTGGTCTCCTATCCCACTGAAGAATTCTAAGCAAGATTGGTTGGTTCCTGGTTGCAATGAGGAGAATAGACTCAAGGAGAATCGAGCACAAGGCAATGGTTGCAAATGCTTTTTAATGCTGAGTTTGAGTGACTGCTCATTATGAACAGAATTCCTCATTGGGCCTTTCTAGGTGTCAAAGATGTCATCCCCTTTATCTCCTATACAACTGTTTTGTCATCTCCCCAATTAATCACAACCATCAAGCTATGCCTTGGGGACAACTGGGGCCTCTGGCTCCGTGTCCCCAGATATCATTCCCATCCCTCCCAAAACAGCTGAACCAACATCTCTCAAGGCAACCAAATGGTGGACCCATCACTGGCACACCCAGGGCCTACACTTTGGTTTCAGCAGCTTCTGCTGATGGATTTCTTTGGTTCTGAAGGGGCCTATGCACATGCTGGCCTGAAAGGCTTCCAGATGACAAAGCCACCACCCACCTTGGAGAACATCTGGAGGAATAGAATAAAGGGCATCTCAACTCTTCTCTATGACCAGACCACCAAGAAGTTCAGAGTGTTCAGTCTGGCATAGGCTGTTCAATTCCTGGGTGACGAAAGGTTCAACACTGCCACCCCTACAGTCACCTGAGTGCATTAACTTAGTTTTACATGGGGAAATAACTTCTATCCTCCCACCTTAAGAGGTTTGAATGGAGAAGGAGTGAACTTAGTGCTTTGAAAATATACAAAATGCTGTAAATATGAAGAAAACTGTCTCCTTTTGTGCAAGAGAACTATATAAATGTTACAAACTCTATAAGAGTAACTCTGGAGCACCTAATAGTAATAAAGGACCACCTAAATATAGATAGCTGATAGATAGATAGCTAGATTGATAGATAGAGATGATAGTAGATAGATAGATATAAATAGAGATAGGCAGATTTTCTACCTATCTCTATAGGTAGGTAGGTAGACAGATAGATGGATAGATAGGTAGAGGTAGATAGAGATATAGTTTTATTTGGGGATATATGTGTATATAATATCTATTTATTTAAATGCATATTTATATATAAAATTCAACTTAAGGTGGTCAGAATGACTCTTTTAGCCCTGAGCATACCTTTCTTTTACCTTCTTACAAAACCATGTCTCTCCCTACACATCTCACACACTGTTGTTGCTCTAACAGCTTTCTGGGTGGTATTCCTTTGGGGGGGAATAAGACGGAAGAAGACTCCTGAATCAGGACTCAAGGTAAACAACAACAGAGAGGCTGGAGGGACCTTATCCAAACAGATGACCCTTTGGGGATCTGAGGCAGGCCATTTGGTGGCTGCCATGTGCAACATCCATTCCAAATCTTAGGCTAAAAGTATTACCTGCATCTATCTCAGAACAAACCATGTATTTGATCAAAGTTTGTTGCCATTCTTTGATACTTATAGAGTTTATTTTTCTATTCAAAACAATTCATTTACTTTAGATGAGGAAAGACTTGCACTTATTTTGTTATACGCATGAGTTTTTGTATACCACAATTCAGACCTATTTGGATGAAAGTGTGAAATGAACATGCTATATTTCCGAATTATAGGATTCAATTAATATTCTACAAATAGTCCTGTGATCGGTACAAAAAAACACTAAAATAAACGATAGATCTGGTAGAAATATTCTAGTGATACCTGTTGCATCAGTGAAAGGGTTTTGTTGTTATTGTTGTTGTTGTTTTAATACAAATGAGCTCCTATGTACTCTTAGAATCCACCTGTCTCTTAGAATTCATACTTAGTATTAGGTTCCATTTCCAAAAGTCTCTCTGAAAATGTGGAGGCTTTTTAACATTCGGCTTATTTGGGGAAATTCTTTGACAGGAATTAGTATCAGGAAAGTCAAGAAGAGCAACTGGTGACTTGTCAGGGATGACGTTGCTTCCTAAAGAACAGGGGTGGGGATTTGAGTCCAAGTCTCCTGACTCCAAGATCTGTCTGCATCACCCTGGCAAGTGGAAGCTAATATAGGGCACTGGATGAAGACAGTATTAAAGGGATGTAGAATTAATTCAGTCATTGGTCTTGGGCTTTTTCTACGCCTTGTTCCCTCCTGGTTCTAGAGAAATGTTCTGTGTTGGGGACTGGAGGAGGAAGGCGGGCCCGCTCCTGCATTACAGTGGTAGCCATCTGTTTTGTTAGACTCATGTGAACATGACAGACGTGTGATGAAGCAGAGGCTACCTCCCTCTAGAGATGAGAGATTGCTTGAATCAACACACTCCCTTTACCTTGACCTTCAAAGGAAACACTTCAAAGCAAAAAGCAAGGTCCTCTTCAGATGGCAGCAACTCGGGGGTGGGGCTTGCTTTGAACTCACCGTGCTTGGGCGTCAGTGCCAACTGGTGGGACCTGCTGTGTGTGAGCTTCTGTATGGGTGGATGGTGGGTCATATTCTCTCTCTCTCTCCTTCCCTCTCTCCCTCTCCTTCTCATTGCTGATGTTCTTTTAAATATTCTTTAAATGAAAATGCCTGTGGAAGAGCCCTACGGAGAAAGAAAAAATTCCCACACACGTGCTCAAATGAGTGAATATGTCTGTCTACAGAAACTGGACACGTGTCAAGAGGAACACGCTTTAAACAAGAACGGTGTGGGAAGACTCTAGACTCTGGTAGTTAAAGGTCTGAATCTGAGGGTCCAAATGCTCAATTTTTCCCTCTTTCATTCATCAAGCTCTAACAACAGCACTCGCCAAAACTGCAGACACGCCCCTACAGTCACGTGGGTTGTCACGTGAGCTGTATTTTGCTTCCCCTTTGTGCCCTCGAATGCTTCTGAAAAAGTTAAAAACAGAGAAAAGAGGTTTGAGATGATAGAAAGCCACCTGAGCCCATGAAAGCATATCTAGATACTATCGGAGATTCTCCCCCATGGAAAAGGAGGCCTTGTGAAAAATAGCAAGTATGTGGATGCGTCGTTGCCCTTGCTTAGTTAAAACTGGGAAATGCAGAGGTTGTTACAACCTTGAGTTCCAGCTTTATCAGCTGGCTGGAGGACTTCTTCCCCTCCAGCTAGTGCATGCAGAAGAGTAGGTTGGCACTAGTTCAAAGGGCGCACGCTCAGGTTGGCACAACCAGTGCTTTAATTACTGTTGCTCTTTGAAAATTTAAGAGGAAACAAAGCTTATGTGTTTAGGGGGTAGGGGTTGTGGGTGGGAAGAGGAATGGGAAAAAATTAGAATTAAATCGTGTCATATATGGTACCCATATTGAGTGTTATCATGATGTGTGTATACAATGTACCAATAAAGATAAAAATAAATTTTAAAAAATTGAAGAGAAGGTCCTTCTTTCCCTCCTTTAGATCATACGGTGGTAACTTCTCTTGCTCATTCTTCCATATAACTTGTAGAATCTTTTAGGCAAATTCCAAGAAAATTTCTACTGGCTGTGAAGTAAATTTGCACCTCATTTTAAAAGAACAGAAAGCTTAAGTACCTCATTCGAATTCTCGGTGGGTAAGAGTGGGGGAGAAATGTCACTCTCTGTGTCACAGGTGGATGAAGAAAGAAACCAAGCTTCAAAATGTTGTTAACTATAGGGTCCTAATTCAGTAAGGGAAAAAATATATTTCCTTAAAAATAAAACCAAGTCTGATATTAATTTTTGCTCCATAAGATGTAAGTGCTTATTTTCAGAAGATTACTATTTCTTCATGTAATTACCATGTAATTCTTGAATATTTACAAATAATTATAATTTATATTATCATTTATTTCAAGTGCTGATGTCAACAATGCTATTGTTTATAATTATATATTAATATTATTATTTTATAATTCAATATACCTGCTGTGTTTTGCAGTGGATGACATACTAAATGTGTCTGTCTGTCTGTCTGAAGATCTTGCCTAGGGCTTATTAGGGGGGCAGGACTTATACTATGAGCATCCTGAGAAATCATACAATAGCTTATTTTCCACTTACATCAGGTTTGGGGAAAATGCAGAGTACATGCAGAATAATAATGAGATGTTATTTCCATATTGAGAAATTGCCTCAGTATAGAGATTTATGACAAAGGTTTTTATTCCTTTTATTGTAACTTTTGAGGCTTCCCCAACAAATTTCATATAACAAACAGATATTCCTTTGGCAAAAAAGAGAAAACTTCAGTGTGTCCTGGACTGCATTCCTGGGTAATTTATATGCCTGAGACTTGGAGGTGGAATTGGTTTCAACTTCCTTTCTAATAGAAATTCATACTCTCTAAAATAAACGAAGGCTGCTCTGCTCCTACTTTTTGTAATATTTCTCTTAGGAGTGATGCTGTCTTTTCTTCAAAGGCTTTCTTGCTTGCCCTGTCCAGCCTGTTGCTCTGCCACATTATATGATTTGGTCGTTTTGTGCAGCCACTAATTACAGAATCTTCAACAAGATGGTCACCCAATCTGTATCTCAGTTTCCCCTTCTGTAAAAAAGCACCTCGGTGGGATGTTATGAGAATTAAAAGATCAGTGTACATAAAGCACTCAGATCAGACTACTCAGACATAGAAGTACTTCTGCACCAGCTTATATTATCATTATTATTGATATTATTATTAATTTATTTGATAACTTCATGCATTCTGTTTTCTTGTTTTGCTGAAGATAAATATTTCTAAGTGAGCTTGGTCTGTAGTTTTTCTTTCTTCCACTTTTGAGTGGTATTTTAAACCACCATGGGCCCCAAGGTCACGTGTGCTTTGTGTTATGAGCTGGGTAGTGGCCCATCTTTTGCTATATTCTGGAACAATTTAGATCACTTACATTTACTTCAAAAATGGAAAGGCACCAGTCAATTATACAAAATGAATAGCAGGCAACGACCTAGAACACAATACAGCTGCTAAACACACTAGCCTTCCCAGGTATATTACAATATGGGCCCAATAAATGCAAGTTATTTAATTGTATCATTTTCAATTTAGTTCCGTAGACATTTATGAGATATATTGTTCAATGAGAAAAAGAACTTGCATAGCAGCCTTTGAAATATGATCAAACCTTTTCTTTACAATTCACGTGCATTTTATAACACACAGTTGTGTGCCTGTTTGTGGTTGCATATGTGTGCACGTGAATGTGTATGTGTGCTCCAAAAGGTAAATTTTAATTGAGAAAGAGGACTAGTAATTAAGGTAGTTTTAAAATTGTTTTTTCTCTCTTTAATTTCTTGGCTTTTTTTTTTTTTACGCTGGATATATATTTGGTATGGAATTTAAAAACCAAGAAGATATTCTGAGCACATTTATGATTGCCTATGCAGAACACACAATATTCTTGACCTGGTGAAAGATGAAAAAGACGCCTGGGCTCCCATTTCTGCTCTCAGGAAGTCTGTAACCTAGCTCTAAAGAAACTGCAAACAGACAACTATGGCATGGTTCTGCAGAGCTGCAAGAAAAGGGCTTGAAGCAGGTGGCTGAGCTCTGCAGTGTGCCCTGCAGTGATAGTTTTCCTGGGAATAGGGACTTTGCAGTGTAAAAATACAGATGATTCTAAGACCCCTGGAACAGCAGGTCACGTGCTACAATCACCTCCAGCAGAGCACTGCTCACCGAATGCCCTTGGGCTTCCTGGCGTGTCCCAGCCTACCCCAAGGCTGTGAAGACTGTGAATGGCAGTGATAGTGGTTTCTGCTTTCTGCCCAAGGAGGGAAGGCAGATGATTCAGAGATAGCAGAGGTGGAAGCATCCAGATTCCTGAGTCACCAATTCAAGAGAGCTACAAAGACAGCCTGACTCTTCAATAGTGATGTGAGTGAGAAACCACTATGTTTAGTCCCTAAGATTTCAGGATTTGTTTGTTAAGGCAGCAGAGCATAATGGTACACTGACTAATACACGGCCAAAGTCAAAGGTCACGAAAAGCTTCATGGGAAAAATGTCACTTATATTAAGCAAGAAACCGTGGTGATAGTTCTACAAGAAGAAATACATGAGGAAGGTCAGGCATCTGAAAGCAGAGCCAGGTAGGCAGGAAATAATTTAAGTACAGGGAATAATAGTTTGTTAGGAACTAAGGCCAGAAATATTGGTCCCACTAGATAAGGTGGGCTTTAAACTCCTCCTGAGAAGTTTGAGCTTTGGTGCAGGAGTGACAGCCTGCAATGGGACACTGAGCAAGGCTGTACCATGAGCAGGATATGTAAAGAAATGGCAGGGCTCAGGTGGGACTAATGCAACCTGGTGGCCATCATTAGAAATCCAAGCAAGGAGAGATGGGAACTTGAGTGAAAGCCGCGTCAGAGGGGACTTTTAGGAAGCACAGTTCATCAGCTTTGGCCATCCCTCGTTAGAAGCTCTCATAGTTGAAGAGAGAAGAGGAAGATGTTGCCGCACTTTCTAGTCTTTGCAACACTGAGGACATGATGTCCTTCAGAAACAGGGAGCCAAAGAAGAGAAGCAAGTGCAGGAGAGAAAGTGCAAGGCACTTTCCTTCTATTGCCAAGTAAGAAAAGAAGAGAGAGGAGAATTCCGAGAAAGAAAAGTCACAGGAAACTAGGCAGTAAGAAGAAAGCACAAAATTCTAAAACTCAAAGGAGATGAGAATTAAAAAAAAAAAAAAGAAAAAGAAAAACTGATCAAAATTGTCCAGGCATTTTCAAACAATATAGAGTATGCCTTTTTCACTCACAAGATTATGATAATTTTTCATTCAGCATAATGAATTTTATATATATATCTATATTGACACACATAGATCCAATTTACTCCTATCAATGGTATGTACTCCACCAAATAAATAGAAGGAAATAACAACACTTTTGATTTTAAAAATGTAGATGGTTGCTAATTCTTCAGTGTAGCCATAAATGTGCTTATCCATATCTTGTCTGCACACTTTGGAGAAATGTCTAGTTCTGTGACTGTATCGGAGAGAGGATTTAACAAGCCTAGTTCTTTTGTCAGGTGAAGGTGTGTTTGGATCACGGCAAAGGCCTCCAGCTCTTCTCTGAGTCAGCTTCTGAGTCAGCTGAAAAATAAAACTAAAAGCCAGTAGAAGCCAACAAGCCACCATTCTGATGATGGCATCCAGGCTGGAGGGTGAGACCATGGAGAGCCATCGAGGCTGTGAAGGAAGTTGTGTATGGGCACAGGAAGCTAGTGACATGGCAGGCTTTGCTTCCTGGACTCCTGGCCACAAAGGGAGTCAAAGAAATGTTCCCCAATATCCTCACAGGCCACTGGGTAGTTCACTTGGCAGTGAGAGCTCATCCAAGTCTAACGGTGTGTGGACAGGTAAGGGTAAGACGAGCGAGGCTACCTAGGGCTGCAGCAGGGGCAGCAGGTAAAGTGCCCTCCTCAGAAGAGACAGTGAAAAGGTGCTATGGCAAGTGCACAGCCTCATCGTATGCTCCTGATTTTCTCATTTCAGGTACAAGTTGTAGTAAATGTCCAACAAACATTTGTTGGATTTAAGTAATTTTAAGATGACCTACACAAGTGGGGCCTTCCCTCCACCCCAACTCTCTTCTCCATTTTCCACCTCAGAAACAAAGCAGTAAAAGTGAACGTATGATCCAACACACTGACCTCTGAAAACTAAGCACAAGAACAACATCAGTGTCCGTTTATTGAGCACCTATGATGGACCAGATATTTTACCAAGTGTAGGAGAAGCATCCTTCATCTCATTTTGTAGATGAGGAAAATGAGACTCGGGTTTACTCATTTTTCCCAAAAGCAGGAGCAGTGGAAAGAGGAAAAATCTAGAAGGAAAATGAGTAAGAAAGAAAGGCGCACATCTTGGGTCTCAGGCTGAGACATTTCACTGGGACCCAGATGAGCCAGGGGCCCGATGCTAGCGATTCTAGACCCACAGCCACCTTACTGCTGGCATCATTCTGCCTGCTCTGGAACTGACCTGTCACATCTGATTTTTTCAGAGTGTTTCAGTTACTACCTTGAATTCTTTCTGGATAATGATTTCACACTTACACAGACCAGAAAGAGATTCTGTCACTGGACTAAACTGAAGCCAAGAGTGTGAAGAAGATGAGTTGGCCCAGGATGAACATTTTGAAGATGGATCCTGGTATCAAAAACCAATAATTGCAGGTTAATTTCAGAGACAATTTGGGATTATTCAATAAGGAATCGAAGATGTTTTAAGATTGATATAAAAGTATGGATGCATACCACTGTGAGAACTGGGAAATGTAAAAATGTGTGAGGGAGAAAATAGAAATTATTCGTAAGGGTGCACCAAGAGATAGCTCCTTCTAAAATCCCTCCTCCCATGATCCCCTTCTATTTATGTGTACATGTGTGTCTGTGTGTCTGAGCATGCAATTACATATTTTAATAAAATGACATCATATCAAATAGTCATTTTGAATCCTTTTTCACTTAAAATACACCATGAATATTTTGAATAATAAAAATGGCAATGGCTATTCTTTGTGGAGCACTTACTAAACACTTTATATGGGTTATATCATTTAATCCTAACAGAACCCTAAGAGGTAGGCTCTGTGGTTATCCTAGTCTCCTGGATGGTGTTATAGTTTGCATAATTGTCCCTGAAGGCCCAAGCATTAAAGGTTGTATTGCATGGGGATGGCAGCCTTAAGGGGTGGGGCCTGGCAGGAGAAAGTTAGGTTACTGGGGATAAGACTGTGATGAGGATATTGGGACTCAGGCCCTATTCCCCACCCCCAACTCCCTATCTGTTTCTCACCCTCATGAGGTAAACAAGCCTCAGGCTTCTTTTACTATGCAGGCCCTTCCTTCCATGGTGCACTCACAGAGAAATGAGCTAAGTGACCGAGGACTGGAACCCCTGGAGCCATACACCAAAATAAACCTTTCTCCTTACGAAATTGACTACCTTAGTATTTTGTCACAGTAACAGAAAGATGGCTAACCTGAATGGAGAGACTGAGGCTATTAGAGAGCTGATAAAGGTTTTTGTCACTGAGATTTAACTTTTCATGTGTTTACTAACCACTTCTACCTTATTCTTTCAGTTGAAAGATTCATTTTTTTTCTGTTGATTTTAGATACTTTTATATATTGACTATCTTAAACTTGAAGCAGTCAATGTGAAAATATTTTCTCCTTTTGGTACTTTTTCTTTTCGATTTTTTATTAATTTTGGCATATAAAAGTTTTGAATTTTTAGATATTCAAATTATCAGTTTTTCCTCAATAGTTTCTTTTCTGTACTTAGAAAACTCTCACAGAAATATCAAATAACATATTCATTTTGGTTTACTCTACTATATATTACTTTAATATAGTTAATATATTCCAATAATTATGAATATTTTTAAGGTCTCACAATATATATATTTCAACATAATACATCTGGAAGTAATTAAATTGTGTAATATGAGGGTAAAGATATAACTAATATCTTTGATCATAACTCTGTTCATTGACTGTAACTTCCTCACTGATTTGAAATGTTATATTTATCGTATAATAAATTATGACAAATGCTGTGATCTGTTTCTGGACATGCCCATTGGCATTATGGCTGGCTTAGCAGGCTGCTCACTATCTTGTATTTAGTATTTTTTAAAGTCCTTCTGGATACACAGTGAGACTCCACTTCCCAGTTTGTCTTACAGTTTGTCACAGTTTGGGGACCAAGCAGTGTATGGGGAATCACGCCCATGGCTCAGAATGGTCTCTGGAAAAAGAACACCATGCACACACTTTCCATACTTTTTTGCCCTTTCAGTGATTGGAATGAGGAGACCCTAAGGACCACTTTGGAGGTCATGTGTTGAGATGGAGGACCCATAAGGGAGAAAGAGCTTAGACCCGTAATCCCTCGCTTTGGAAGAGAGTTTCTTGGTTATCTGAGATGTCCATCTTTAGGTGAATAAAAAATAAACTTCTATTATGTTTGGCCATCTGTGACAGACTGTTTATCGTTAGTTCATTCTTTTGTGCAATTCTTGAATATTAAAAATCATTTTGGTTCTCTCCAAAATTGCCCTTTTTATTGAAAATCCACTAAATTTATAATATAGGAAGAATTGTCATTTATATGGCATTTGATGCATAGTGTGAAACACATTTACTTCTCCATTAAAACTGACTGATTTTCTTCAGCTGAGGCCTTCCTGTTTGTTATGTATGGCTAGATATGTTATTTTTGCAGGTTTTTAAAAATTATAAAACTTATTAGTGTGCTATAATTTCTTTGTAATAATTTTTGCAATATCTACATTTTCCATGAAATGTCAGACAGCTCATGTTTTAGATTTTGTCATTTATGTGGTCTCTACCAGAGCTATTCAACTCCACTGTTGTCATGTGAAAATAGCTATAGATGATACATACACAAAAATGTCTGGCTAAATTCCAATAAAACTTTACTGACAATGGGCATAGTGGCTCATGCCTGTAATCCCAGCACTCGGGAGGCAGAGGCAGAAGGATTGCTGAGTTCCCACTTTGCCTGGGCTACATGTTGAGCTCAGGGCCACCATGAACTACAAAGCAAGACCCTGTCTCAAAAAAAAAAAAGACAACTTTACTTACAAAAACAGCACACTAAGTATGGACACTACTTCATTGATGTCTGGTCTTGAATTTTAAAAAATCATATTATTAACAAATAACAATGTCTACTTTTTGTTTTCAAACTTATAGTGTTGCCTAGATCTTCCATAATGTCATAGCTATAGAAAATAGTAGTGAGGATATCTTACCTGTTTTAATGAATCCATCTCTAGTGTTTTATGATTAAGAGCAGTATTACATGGCTACTGTTTTGGAAAGTGTATTTATGTGACAAGGCAGAGAGAGAGAGTTGTGTCATGTTTTATTGTACACCAAGTTAACTGAAAGTTTTAAACAGATAGGATTTTGAATCTTGTACTTTTGATCATATATTGACATACTATTATCTCATTATTGTATACTATATTGTTCCCAGTTACCCAATTACAAACCACTGATGAATTCTTGGAAAACATAATAATATTCTGATAGTATTTTGCATGCTTGTTAATATGTGAGATTGGGGTAAATGTTTTTTATATTATCTTCATCAAATATTGGTGTTAGTCTTATGTTGATTTTATTTTTAATTAATTGTCATTTTAATCACACATTTATGGAGCACAATAATTTTATACACACACACAATGTGTAATTACCTGCTTTTAAAGAGAATTTTCATTCTTTTTTTTTTTTTTGAGACAGGGTCTCGCTTTGTAGTTTGGGCTGGCTCTGAGCTCACTATGTAGCCTAGGCAAGCTTCGAACTCAACAATCCTCCTGTCTCTGCCTCCCGAGTGCTGGGATTACAGGCGTGAACCACCACGCCCGGCTAAAAAGAATTTTCAAATAGTAGCATATTTCATTTTTTCTGGTACAAGGATGCAACATGATGATATTTCTGATCCTAGAAATAAAGAAATTGAAGAGGTGATTACTGCTTTTCAGTTTCTTCTGTGGTGTTTGATATATTAAGATTTCCTACTTATAGGCTGAACAAATATTTTCAAAGAGGTTATCAGTATATAAATGTGGAGTTAAGCAAAAAATATAGTAAAATAAGTATTTTAGAAAATGCTTATAAGAACCTTTTTATAAATCCAAGATATCAAAAATAAGTATCTCTTTGCAAATAACTTCATTTCCTTACTTTTTGTCTCAAATCAGCCCATTTGTTTTGAGTGGTCTCAAATGACTCGTAGCTATCAAATAGCCAGTTTCTATAAACTGACCTCCATAGCTGTAGTAGTTGAGGTGCTATATTATAAAGCTATTTCTATTTTATGGGCAAAAGAACCAAACATGGTGAGCTCACTAGAGTCTCCTCCTCCAAACAAGAGTGGAATCTGCCTGAATTTCCCTTTGTACCCAGGCATCAAGTATCTGCTTCCAAATTCTCCTCCTACCAATTGTGTAGATGTTGCACAGTGAATTATATCTTCAGCTTCCTTGAAGAGAAAGACAAAGGAAGTTTCTCTTCATCCAGTTCTGCTGGTCCATCTGTGCAGAACTGACTTTGCTGATGTACAGCTGGAAAATTTTTACCAAGGGCTACATGCAAATCCCAAATGGAATCTGGTCTTTCATCAGCTGGTTCAATTTATTCCTAAATATTTTACTCTTTTGGATTCTATTGTAAATGAAATTTTAAAAATGTTCTTTTTCCGATAGTTTGGTGCATAAAATGCAGCCAATTATTGCATATAGATTTTATAACCTACAACTTTACAGAATGTATTAGTTCTAAGCGTTTTCTTGGTGGAATCTTTAAGACTTTGTGTTAAGATCAAGATATCTACAAACAAAAAGAATTTAACATCAGCCTTTCTAATTTCTGTGGCTTTTTTTTCTCTTGAATTGATCTGGCTAGAATTTCTAATATAGTGTTGAATAGAAGTGGTGTGTCAGGATCCTTGTCTTATTCCTTGTCTTAGAGAAGAAACTTACAGCTTTTTATCACTGATTATGATCTTGGTTGTGGGTTTTAATTTATAGATTTTAATACGTGGAGGTATCTTCCTTCTCAACCTAATTTTCAAGGTTTTTCTTATGAAAAAAAGTTAAATTTTGCTTAATGCTTCTTCTGCGCCTTTTGGGATGATATATATGATCTTTATCCTTTGTGTGTCACACTTACTGACATACATATCACTTGCATCTCTTATAATGATATATGGTCTCATATCATGGTATACGGTCCATTTAATGTTTTTTTGAATTTGATTGTTAGTATTTTTGTTATTCTTCACTTATATTCATCGGGAACATTGGCCTGTAATTTTCTTTTTCTTAATAATATCCTTATCTGATTTTGGTATGAGTAAAATACTAGCCTTTTAAAATGAGTTTAAAGGTATTCTTATCTTCTTCCACTTTTCAGAAGACCACGAGAAGTGTTCCTGTTAACTCCTCTCTGAATGCCTGATGGAATGCATCTGTTGAAGTTGTTGGAAGCTGACATTCCCTTTATTGAGAGATATTTGATTACTGATTTAATGTCATTATTTTTGGTCTGTTCTGATTTTATATTTTTTCATAAGTCAGTACTAACAGGTTATGTGTGTTACAAATGTATTGATTTATTGTTATTTAACTTACATGGTTCTTCATACTTCTAAAAAATAAGCTATGTAGGAATAAATTTAACTAATGAGATGAAATAGCTATATACTGAAAATGATAAGATAAGGACCGGGATTTAGTTCAGTGGTTCTGGCATCTCCCTGTCAAGCACAAGATCCCAAGTTCAATCCCTGGTGCCACATACCACAGTGCTGGGTGTGGTGATGCATACAGGTAATCACAGCACTTAGGAGGCAGAGGCAGGAGGATTGCCACAAGTTCGAGGCTAGCCTGGGCTACATAGTGAGTTCAGGGCCATCCTGAACTATAAAGCAAGACCCTGTATCAGAAAAGAAAAGAAAAAAAAGAAAAAATGATATGGTATAGATTAAAAAGAATTGAGGGGGCACAAATAAATTGTATTTTATCCCATATTCATGGACTGGAAGAATTAAAAGTATTAATGCCTATACTCTCCAAAGCAATCTATAGATTCAACGCAACCCCATATCATAATTTGCATGGCCCGTTTGACAGAAACAGGAAAATAATTATAAAAATCATGGAACCAGAATGACTAAATAACCAAAGATTAAAAAACAAACCTCCAGGCATTGTACTCCCTGATTTCAAGTTATATTACAAAGCTATGTTAAAGAAAACTGTATGGTGCTGGTAAAGGAAAGAAAGAAGGAAGGAATAAGGGAAGAAAAGAAAGGTGCAAGAAACATAGCCCAATGGAACAGAATAGGGAACCCGCACCCAGGGATTTAGCTCAGTGGTTCTGGCATCTGCTTCACAAACCCAAGGACCCGAGCTTGATAACAGGTACTGAAAACAAAACAAAAAATAGGATAGAGAATTCAGAAATAAATTCCTGCATATGTCACTAATCTGTGACAATAGTATACAATTGAGATATACAATTGGGAAATTATAGGTCTTTAATAAATGATGTGGAGAAAACCACTTCCATATGCAAAAAAAAATGAAATTGGCTTTTTGTCCTATATTATACAAAAAAAATTAACTTGAAATGGTTATAGTCAAATGTAAGACTTAGAAGAAAGTGGAAATTTTCTTTACATTAGTCTTGGCAATGATTTCTTCTTAGATTTAATACTAAAAGTACAGATAACAAAAGGAATAAATAAAGTAAGAAGTGGGAGTATATCACACTAAGAAGCTTAGGCACTTTACGGAAATAACAAAATGAAAAGGCAACCTATGGAATGAGCGAATATGTTTATATGGCAAATATATGATTTGGAGTTAATATCCAAAATATATAAGAATCTCACACAACTTAAAAGCACAAGTAAACTCAATTTTAAACACAAATGACATGAATAGACATTGTTTTTATCAGCTTTACCCTTGCTAAGGCAAAATATCTACCACCCACCACTTAAAGGAGGAGAGATATATTTTGCCTCATGGTTTCAAAGACTTTGGTCAATGGTTGGCTGGCCACAGAGCAGGAACGTCATGGCAAAAGGGTGTGGCAGAGGAATGCTACTCACTTCTTGGCTACTGGGAAGCAGAGCATAGAGAAAAGCTCTAGCAACAGGTACACTCTCCAAGGACATGCCCCCACGACCCACCTCCACTGAGTGCCCCCTCCCGATGCCACATCCAGCCCTGAATATCAGCAGATTAATCTGCTGATGAACACAGGAGTCTCATGACCCAATCACTTCCCAGGACCAGTCAAGTTGACAATTAAGATTAACGTGCACAGACATCTTGCCAAAAGACGTACAATTGCCAATGAGTATGTGGTTTCCATATTACTAGTCACCATGGAAAGGTAAATCAGGACCCCAGTGGGATCTCACTCCCCAGTTATTAAGATGGACCTTACAGATATGGCAAGAAGTAAGCTGTACCAAAGTTATAAGGAACAGAGGACATTTGTAACTGCTGGTGGGATTGTAAATTGATGCAGTCATTAGGAAAAACAGTATGGAATATTCTCTAAATTAAAAAATGGATCTAGCTCCATCATTCTTACCCTGCCTTTCTGGTTTCCTCTGAATTTATGCCAGTCATCACCCTGTGCACGTTAAAACTAGTGAGTGGGAAGAAAGATACTGCTGAATGTTCTAAATTGCTGGTAGAGATGTTGAAGGGAAAGTTACCAGTAAGAGTATGATCAAACCCTTGTCCTGTGTGACCACCACCCCAGTGTCTTTCTGAAGACATCCACAAGTCCATCTATCTACCCAACTTGATAGGTACTGCCTTTAATAACCACTATGGCAGTTTCATAAGCACTCAGGCACATTATACTCAGCCAGTGTCTCCTAGCCATGTGATGTCAGCCTCTTGGGATAAAACAGCAAAGCCATTACAAGGAAAAGCTATGAAGCCTTGCACAAACTACTATAGCTTGAATACGGACTAGATGAACACTGTGTCTTGCATGTATTTGTTGTCTCCCAAATGCATGTAAACATTGGTATGGCAAAAATGCAAATGTAATTTTCAGTGTAATTGAGCTGCACATGTTGTAGGTAGGTAAGCTAATTAAACATCTTGTAAGCAGTTAGACAGGCTAGCCCTTGAAAACCCCACAGAGAGACCTCCACTGAAGGTTAGTATTACCAAAAGAGAAAACTACCACGTAAGATAAACAGCAGTGATTGATATTCTAAGTAGGTGTCAGTCTGATATTCTGTGTAGGCATAAGCCTCCCAGGGTTGAGGGCCAAGATCTTGACCCATCCCTCCTGGAAAAGACCCCTGACTGAAAATTCTTGTACACTTGTTACATGATTTCCTCTCCTTCAATCAACATTAATCTTATTGGTTGATCATAATTTGTCCACCATTCTAAATCTTATTGGTAGCCCCCACTTTGAATCTGCCTCAATTCGTGGCTTTGTTCCATAAATACCCCCTGAAAAAAGTGACCTTGGGTCCCTCTTAGACAGAAGCTTTCTTTCTTAATAAAGTTTTTCCACTCTTAACCTCCATTGTTCCTAAAATTCATTCTTCGATTTTAGAGACCACGAACTCACACTTCAGATACCTAGTAGGTTGGGAGCTAGGCTTGTTTCCCTGTGTCAATAGGACTGTTTTCATTAAGTATTTTTCAATGAATGGATTCTAAATGTAAATGACAAGTAATTCTTATATAGATGTCTTTGTACTAGAATATCTTGGGAATGATGGCCTCAATTATTTGATTTTTCACTCAAACTTGGAGTCCCTCAATAAGTTTTACTTACTCTAATTGACAGTGACTATTCCTCTTCTAAAATTCTTTTTGTGGCCACTGTTCTAAATTATTCTTTTTGTCTCAGTTGGGATCTTCTACCCTCACGAAGATGAGAAACTCCCTGCAGACCGGGGGCTTCTTTGTCTCTCCCAAAACGCTCCGTCCAGGGAGCGCTCCCTAAGGAGTGGCCAGTTTCCATTTCTTCAGGCTTCTTTCAATCACATCATTACAGAGGCTCTTAACTTACAGAAATTTTCCACTCTAAATTTTTAGTGTTTTTCCTAGGGCAATTTTTGCAAGTCTAAAATTAGTGCCTTTAATTACTCATTTGGGTAGTTTATTCATTTATAAGTAAACATAAATCCCATCTGTTTTGTTGGGCAAAATTGCCCTGTATTGCTGTGGATCAAGACTGTTTGCTTTTTTTTTTTTTTATGAAAGTTGGTAAGTTTTGAAGTAGAGAACCTTCTATATACTGCACACCTTCACCAGATTGTACACACATTTTACTTTGTGCCTGAATCATGAGTGTAGTTTCATTATTTCACTTCAGACTGTTTTCTCCCGCCATATGCTCTCTCGAAATTATTTTTCTCATTGTTCGTAAGTCCCAAGTTTGTTTACTCTAGAATCCAGAAAAGGCAAAAATAGCATGTTAGGAGGCTGTACGGGCAGCGTCTGCCTGAGCTGAGTTTTTTCTGGGGAGTGATAAATGGAGTTGGTTCCCTGTGGGTTAGAGGGCACCCAACTTCAAATAACTACAACATCCGATAACAAAGTTTTTCTCCATCATTTGCAATCCAAACACTAGGAACACAGCCCTGTGGACCCCTCATCCTTCATGTTCAATTGTAAATCCTGATTAAATAGCTTGCAGGTGTCAGGATTAAAGTATATGCAGTGGGAGCCTAAACAGAGGGCCAGCTGGGTTCCTCATTTGCCAGTCGTAGTTTCTTCTTTGTTTTGAAACTGTTGACAGTACAACCGAAAATGTTCCTCAGGGCCCAGACTGAGTTAAATAACAAGCAGGATGAGTAAGAGAACAGCTGTAGATATTTTTCTGTGTTTAACATACCTGCCTTGTTGATTTATAGAAAGCCCCTTTATATAACATACATTTTGTAATCCAAAACATTTAACCTCCACAGCCACATCTATGATAGAGACATCAGAGACAGGAAAGGTCTTGACGGGCCTTGTGCTCCAAATGGTTCTTCCCTTCAAAGGGAAAGCGAAATGATGGAATGACTAGATTTTATTATTCAAAGGACCAGTACTATTGTGTAGACCTCATCTGATATCTACAGTTAAACAGAACACAGGGAGCCCGGCTGGGACAAGATGTCCTGAAGGCTCATGGTATTTGGAGACAGCGTGGAGCCTTTGTGATTGGTTCGTGCTTGTGCTAAGCTAAATGTAGGGTTAGGGAACCTCAAAGCAAGGGTGCTAACCAAGTTTAAATAGTAAAAACTACCTCTTTTATGCCACTGCTGTCAACTGTGTTGATAACCTGCTATCTTTCTGATACTAGAGCAGATGCTAACAGTCGCTGCCACTTTAAAGTAGTGTTTATGGTTATAGAGGGGTTGCGGCTTCCCTACTCAACATGTTCCGTTCATTGGACTCATCAAGCGAGTTAGGATCCTTTGTTTCCCTTGCTAGGGACTGGTTTGGGAATTGGTGCAGAAAAGAAACTTGGCTAATAAAATGTAAGAGAAAAACAGCCAGCTCTAAAAATATTAACACAAGAAAGACATCACCTTTCTTCCTTCGAACATTGTCTTGTCCAGATGAGAAGTGTCAATAAGAAGACAGAAGGGATACACAGAACAGGATACCTTGGAGCCCACCTACTTCTGAGCTGTTTCTTGTGTGACAAAGCGCCTTTCCAAATTGTTTAAACCACAGTGCCATTCGACTTTCCCGTGCCTTGCAGTCAAAAGCACTCTGAGTAATATAACTGCCCTTTCAACATGCTACCTTCCAAAAACAACAAAATAGAACAAGATGTCAGGGAGCCTCAAACCAGCAGTCGGAGCAAACAGATCTTTTATGGGGAGATGAAATCTTTTATGGAGGGCAAAAAAAATCAGAGAGATTAAGATTGAAAACTTGACTTCAACAAAAAACAAGCTATCAACCTTATTTACTTATTCAAATCCAGAACAATTCAGTGGGCATATTTGCATCTGAGGTTTTGCATCTGATTGGGCCCCCTGAAGGGTCCAAGATATCAAGGTGATTGTGAAGTCAGTGTGACCTCTGGCCAGGCTTGCACAGGTCATGCATGGCTCAGGTGGGAAGAACTACCGAGGCCAACCCTGACCAAAGGAATTAGAAATGTGAGCACCTACAAGGTTTCTCCTGAGTCAGGACCTTGCCTTCCAATGAGTAAGGATGTAGTTCACTCTAGAAGTGATGGAGGGCTCGCCTCCCACCCAAGGACAACCCTGGGACAACTGCTAGGATACTGACCAGTCTTCCTTCTTGGCTGACATCTTGGCAGTGTTGTGAGGTGCTGTGGACACAAGGCTGTGTAGGAAACTGACATCAGAAAGGATGATACTTTTGCTGCTCATAGTACTACTTACACTTACCCATTCACCTGTGAGGAGTGTCCTACTTTTTATTAAGGATTATATGAAACACACTAGGAAAAGCTGACAGTGGCCTGCCAGGATCCATAAATGTCCACAGCATAGGCACAGACCTGCTGATGTGGTGGGAACCACGCAGACTCTGTGGGTCTAATCTTCAAGCCCATATTTCAGAGTCTTTCCAAGGGATTCTCCACCACCTACCTCCTCTGGAAATGTCTGAAGGACTAAAGAAAGAAACAACGAATAGCCACCGCTTGATGAGAACTTTGCAGATATTCTCTGATTTAATACAGCACCCTGTGAGGGCCATACTATTGTTATTCCAAGTTTGCAGATGCAGAATTTGCTCATCACATAGATACAAATGCAAGCTTTGAACTTAGACCCGGCGTTGTTGAAGTCAAATGAGGCCTTGACTACTCTATCCGCCAAGACCCTTGGAGAGCATCTTTGGCCTCTGAAGTTGGTGCTTGCACAGGAGTGATCCTGAGTCACTGCTGCTGCCAGCCTCACACCTGGACCCACCTCTGGTGTCCCACGTCCTAGACTCAACTCACACAAACCCTCAGGATTCCTTGAGGAAATCAAGGGATGGGTAAACATTTTTCTTTACTTGGGCATATTATTCAGTTGTACCATGGGGTGGTAGAAAGGGCAAGATCTGGGTGCATCACCCACTATAACACCTGTGTTAATACAGTCTCCCCCCTTAACTGTGGCTTCAGTTACTCTGGCCAAAGAAAGCCTCAAAATTCTAAATGGAAGATTCCAGAAATAAACAGCTCCCAAGTGTTGCACTGTTCCAAGTTGAATCATGAGCCTCACACTTTCCTGAACCTTCCCGTCCGGGATAGGAATCACCCCTTGGTCCATTGTGTACTTTCTAGATAGATGACCAACTGTACTAGTCCATTTTATGTTGCTGAGAACACAATAGCACAGACTGAGTACATGGGAGAAAAAAAAAAAAGGCCTATTTTGTTTCATGGTTCCAGAGGAGTAAAGTTGAGGTTAAATCTCAGCATGAGAAGAGCAGGACAGGACACACTTTTCATAACCAATCATAGGGCCACCTGTCAGTCACCAGATGAAGGGCTATGGTATTGGTGTATTATAATTGTTCTACTTTATATTTAACTGATGTTGATTGCCACTGAGCCTACTTTGTAAATTCAAATTTACCATAGCTTTGTGTGCATAGGAAAAAATAGTGTGTAGTGGTTTTGATATTAACTTTTCATGCATCTACCAAGGTTTGTGGAACTCCTATTCCTACTTGCCTGTGCCTCACTTATGCATTTCCCTCATGATTGAGGAGCAGCTCACGAGTGTGGCTCTCCACATCTTTGTGACATACTGGTGGTTACAATATTCCAAATAAAACCCAATCAGCAAGAATCTCCTGAATTTATTTTACTATGATTTGCCTCTTAAAATAAAAACTCTCAGTTAAGTTAAAATAAGTTGGGAGCCTTTTCCTCTTGATGGACCATCATGAAAGTAGTGTTGTTTTTAAGGGCACAATTATCAGACTTTCAAGTGAGGGTGACATAGGTCTGTTCCCACGTTCATGACAACTAACAGAGTTTGTTATTATTGTTATCCTAGATACATATATGATAGACAGATGATAGACAGACAGACAGACAGACAGACAGACAGACAGACAGACAGATAGATAGATGATGGATGGGTAGATGGATGGTGGATAGACAGATAACATTTTACAGATTAAAACTCTGCAGCACAGTGAATCTTAATATGAGAACTCTGGAGTACATATTTTTAATCCACATTTTGTAAGTGAGAAACTGAGGTTCCAGGTTCATATAGAAGAACCAGGAGTCACACTTAGCTTGACAGCCTATCCACGTATCTATCTCTCCTTTTCCCTTTCTCTCTTCCTCTATCTACAGCTCCCTTTTCATTTTCTCTTCATTTCTTTCTACTATTTAACTCTTTCTCTTTCCTTCTTTCCTTCTTTCTTTCTTTCTTTCTTTCTTTCTTTTCTTTCTTTCTTTCTCTTTGTATCTTTGTGGTTTCAGGTACTTTGCTTTTCCTTCCTTCCTTCCTTCTTTCGTTCTTACTTTCCTTCTTTCCTTCCTTCCTTCCCTCCTTCTTTCCTTCCTCCTTCCTTCCCCTAACCATTAAGCATTCATTTATCTAGCCCCCAGCTGATCAGCAATTAGGCACTAAGGACCCAAAATCGAATTCAGCAGAGTCCTAGCCAACCTGAGTCCAAACCCAGCACCTTTTCCTCTGCGCATCACAGCCTCCCCCGTGGATCAGCCTCCAGGCCTGTTGCTCGTCCTCCGACTGCACCTTCCAGACCTGGGCCTCTGCCTCGATGCTGCTTCAGGCCATGTCCATCTGGGCCACCCACTGTTGGACGCAGGTCCCCACCACAGAAGGTCACACTGTCTGGACACGGCCTGTGTCTTCTCAGCCAATAGAAAGCAGATGACTCTGCCTGTGGGCCGTTCACCTCGTGTTTTCCCCAGGCAGAGGGAGAGCAGTGACGCCTGAGCCACACTCACAGCCGTGACTGCTTTCGCTTCCCGGCTCCCCGGGAGGTAGGTGATGCCCCATCTTACAGATAAGGAAGCCGTGGTGAAGAAATGAAGCCGACACACAGCCAAGGCCACACGGCTACTGGTGAGCAAGCAGGGACAGAACTTAGATCTTCTCTCTCTCCAGAGCCCAGATTCTCCACCCCAAGGAGGGGAGGGAGGGGAATGTAAAACACAAAGCAGGCCCCCCAGGACTGTTCCCGTGTCCTCTCTACCTCTGAAAGGGGAACATCAAATCTTTGAGATGGAAAGGAAACTTCTAGATGAAATGGTCTGAAGCCTCAAGCTCCAGGTTATGAAATTAAACCAGGACAGTCTAGAATTTGGCGAGTCACCATCCAGGTGATGGCAAAGTCCCACGCTGACAAAATCGCATGCCTCTCAGTTGAAAAACATTCACAGGTAATATTTTTCTTTCTTGGTGGAATATTTCCTGTTTGAATCTAGCACCTCAACAAGGCCTCTGTCCTAAGACCTTTCCCAGTCTTTAGTGTCATCGGCCTGAGAATCTTCCGTGTCCCGACAGCCTCCAGAGCCCCCAGGAGCCAAGGGTGTCCTCACCTCGGTGCCTGGGTGATGGAGACTGCATTCCAGGTGCCCAGGCGGAGGTCACAGGAAGCCCCAGCACCACCGAGCTTGGCCCGTCTGTGTGACCAGCATTCCCAGAATCACTTTACAGCAGGGGCCAAAGATCAAAAATTTTATGGGCACTTTGGGATTCCTCCCCACCCATCTGCCCTTTCATCTGCACACCCACTGCCCAGAATAGCAAACAGCTCCCCTCTCCTGAGCTGTTTCTCCAAAGACTTCACAGCAGGAAAACAGAGGCTAGAAATATTTCAAAAGCTTGGCCACAGCTGTCTGCAACCCACTGGAAAGCTTTTGTGCAGAAAATTCCCCTTTAAAGTGCCAGCCACCAGTTTCGCTCGGCTCAGAAAATGGCTGTGCTACCATCCGCCTTAGGGCTCCCGCCTGCCTGCGTCTGTCCAAGGCAAGGTCAAAGTACCCTTGCTTAATGGCCAGGTCACATTAAGCGGAGGGAGCTTCTACACCTCATGGACCAGCCCCTGTCTGCGAGGGATTCCTGCCCTGTTCAATGGAAGATTGGTCTGTTGCTTCTCATTCTTCTCCAACGGAGTAAAGTGTATGTGGGCCAGGGGGCCCTGGAGTCCACACCTCCCTTTCCTGATGATTCTCTGGCTCCCAAGACCGAGAAATCCTTGCCCCCTGATTCTCTAAACTATCCCCAGAACTGTGCAGGTCTACCCTCCCAAGACCAGGCAACAGCAACAACTTGGCAACTCCAGCCCCAACACCAGGGTAGCAACTCGGCCTCTGTCCTAAAACTGGGATGTGCAAAGCTCTCAAGGCATAAGGCAGAGCCGGGGAAGGAAGAGCACCCACAGGCCGAAGCTTCCGGTCTGGATTCAGCCTGGCGCCAGAGCCGACTACACAGAAAGAAGTCCAGATTAGGAAGACACGTATGTCAAGGCAGGAGAATAAAAAATATTTCACAAGATGCTTTTTTAGCTTAGAGTTTGCAACATCCAGACACATGATTTGTGGGATTTCTTTCTCTTCTTGTACAGCGGTTAGGAGTGGGCTCGAATCAGGATTTGTCTCAGAATAAACAAGGACCAAGTTCACTCATTCATTCATTCAGCTATAAGTTACTTTACTCCTGGTGAACATTAAGTACTGTGCCAGGCACTGGGCACACCCTGGGCGGAGGTACCCACCGGTGAATGAAGAAAGCCACGGAGGCGGAAAGAGGGCTTCTCTGAGAGCTGGATAGGCCGGAAGAAACTCCAATCATTCAGGGGGTGGATGGTAAAACCTGACTCATCTTCAGATCAACTTCAAGTGATAATGACTCTAAGAGACCTAAGTCTAGGAAATGCGGCAAGGTCAGATGAGGGGAAGTCTTCCAAGTGATAACTTTCCACTGCGTTTTCAGGAAAGAGTAGAATGCACACAAAAGAAAAAGAAAATCCCAGAAACCTGGAGAGATGTTTCTGGGTGGGGGGGGAGCCACGACCCACACACAGGTAGTGATTCCCGGCGAACCACTCACACCCAGCGCGACCTCCGCGGTGGGCGGGTGAGGCCGTTGGACGGAACCGGAAGTCGGCAGCCCTGACCACATCCCCTCCCCCAGGCTGAGGAGTCTGGTGGCTCCAAAGTGGGAAACCGCTGGAAGGCGATGGTTCTGAGGACAGTGACGGGAGACCACAGACAAAACTGGAGTCAAGAAGACCACAAGGGGGCTCTGTGCACGATGGAGGCAAAGAGGATCTGAGGTCGGGAGCTAAGATTTCGCTGCTAAGACACGCAGACTTTGGAGTGGGCCAGTCTGATCGGTGAAGGCCAAGGGCATCCTCTGTGCCGCCCTGGGGTCGCCGAGGGTCACCGGGTGCAGGGAAGTCACAGCGCTGACTAGCCAGGCAGAGCCGGCACTCACGGAAGACCCTGCAGCGGCTCACAGCACCCCGGTGAGAAGGGGCAGCCAGGTCAACCCCTGCTCCAGTCGTGTCCCCCGTATTGTCGTCACTCTCCTCAGGATTCAGCTGTTGGGGTTAGTGCGGTCTGACGGGGCGGCTCGGAGCACCGTCTTCCTCTTCTAGCAGGGCAAGGCAGTGCGTGACGGGCAGCCTCATGCCACTCCGGAGCTGGAAGCGTGGCATTCTCACAGCTGTGGACACGCACCCCTCGAGGGCCGGGACTCGGGGGTCTGGCTCCCCACGTAGCCCTAGACAGGGGCCGCCAGTGAGAATGTGCGCGGTAAATGTCTGCTGCCTGCACAGGGTCACACAACGACAGTGACAGGTGTTCCTCCCACGGTCACCAGCTCCCCCCCCCCACACACACCCTGACAGCTCCAGGACACGGACGGGATCAGAACACAGAGGATTCCCTGTGCCCGGATGTCCGGGGGATCGTTCAGTCCATCCTCGACTCCTCTTCCAAGGAATGTCCTCAGGCCGATCAGTCAGCTGTCCCAGAGCGCTCCCTACGGAATTTCTGAAAGCTGATTATAATTTCCTGTTGGAGGGGATGTTTGAGATGTTTGGCTTTCGTTTTCTTTAACTACTGTTTCTATTTAAAATGTGAGTTCATTTCTTCCCGAAGTTATTTTTCATCCTCTTTTTTGCTCCCCAGGTTCTGGCACCAAGGACCTCCCTGCTTCCTGTTTTGGGCCCTATGAATACTTGTTCCTGGAGAGCTGCTGGGGAAGTGGGGGAGGGGGGATTACTTGTTGGCAGATTTCGCAGGCTTTTTCGGTCCCAAGCGCTCGGCAAGGCATCCACCCTGGGCTGTGTTCCCTCTAACACGAGATGCCTTCCTGAGATCAAGGCCACCGTCACTGCCTGTCCTTACCCTTCAGGGTGTGAGCTCCCCGGACGTGTGCAGTCACCTCCAAGGGTGAGCTGGTTCCATTGATCCTGACTTTAGATTTAAGCACAGTTGCAAGAAAATAAAGGAAAGGAAGAGAAGGAGGAAGGAAAGGCAGAGGGAGGAGGAGAAAGGAAGAGAAGAGAAGGGAAGAAGGGTGGGGAAGAGAGGGAGGAAAGGAAAGAGAAGGTAAGGGAGGGAAAGGAGGAAGAAGTCAAGGAGACAGAAAAGAAGGAAGGAAGGAGGGGGAAAGAAGGAAGAAAAGAAGGGAAGAAGAAAAGAAGGAAAGAAGGAAGGAAAAATGTTAAACTTTCCTGTGTTGTATACAGTTGCTAATCAACCTGGGCCAGCTTTGTTTACAGCTCAACATCAATATTAACTCATCATAAAATTGAAGGTTTATGATCTCTAAGAGGAACACCAAAAAATTGTATGCATCCTATAATTCCCAAAATATGTTGGCTAGATTTCTTCCATATGGGTAATAGAAATAGTTTGCAGAGGTGCTAGGCTGGACTGTGTCCATCTGCTAAGCAGCTACAGGGAAACTTGCCCTAAATGGCTGTTCACTAGTTTTTACTCCAATGAAGTTAAAGATAACCCCCAAATTTCTCAACATGGTCCAATAGAAAGTGCCCGAGTGACAAAGTTCCAAAGAAATCTCATTTCTGCTTTGGAAAAGTGACCTGGTTCCACTCACTTGCACATCCTCCTCCGTAAATGGGAGAATGGTCCCAAGGTTGATTTTGAACCTCCTTAAAGCAGTCTTTGCCTTGATGAAGACAAGACAGTACTTTCTGACACGACCCACCATTCTCAGACTCCCATAGTGGTTTCTCCGCATGCCTGTTAGCACTTTCATCACTTTCTCTCTTGTGTTGCGATGGGACACAAAGCATAAACAAGGCCATTGTCTTCCCTCAAGTGAGGAAACAGAGATTCGTCACTGTGACACCTGTGGTAACTCAGGTGAGGAATTAAGACAAAATCAGGCATCAAAGAAGGCTTTCTGGCTAGAATGGTGGTGGGCACCATTAATCCCAAGACTCTGGGAGACGGAGACAGGAAGACTGTGAGTGAGTTCAAGTCCAGCTTGAGTAACTTGGCTTAGCCAGACTCTGTCTCAAAAGAAGAATACAATAAATTTTAAAAATGGCTGGTGAGGTGGCTCAGTGAAGTGGTTCTGGGTTCAGACTCCAAAAAGCAGGGGGAAGATGAAGACGAGGAGGAGGAGCAAAGAAGAAAAGAAGGGGGGAAGAGGAAGCTAAAGGAGAAGGAAGAATAAGCAGAGGAGGAGGAAAATGAGAAGAAAGATGAGGAGGAGGAATAAAAGAGAGAGAAAGGAGAAGGAGGAGGAAGAGGAGGAAAAAGGACCCCAAACTATGGGTTAGACTGAGCCGCACGATGAAGAGAATTTAGAGGACCCAGAATTTAGGTATTTCACTAAAGCTTCCTAAAACTGAAAGTCTGGGGTGAATTCTAGATGCAGTAAACAACATAAGTTATAGCTCATGGAACCCAGCTACTCTGGAGAGCTATATTTTATGGGCTTTTCACCACAACAGTTTTCATTTCTGATCCCCATTGACTTAAGCCCTGCTTCACCTTTGCAATCAGTGCAGACCAGAATGACGTGGGAATAGTTTCTCTTACACAAACAAGAATTTCAGCTCCGGTGCTGGCTTGCAGACCCAGCTCCTGGAAACTCCAGGTTGACCCAGCCTGCTGTGGTGGGCAGAAATGCCCTCCGATGAATGGGTGCCCTTCCTCCTCCTTCCTAGTAGGGAAAATATGTCCGCCAGAATCCCTCTACACAAGGCATTTGTTCAAAATCAAAGCCCACGGCTTCGATCAGTGCTGCTTGCCATTCCTCAGGTGTCAGGGACTTGTTAGCAAGCCAGAGCCAAAGGAGCGGCAGACTCCAGGGCAGACATGTCACCCATTCTCTGCCATCGTAGACAGGGGAGATCCCTGCTAGGTCTTCGGGAGGGGGTGCTGTCCCGTCCCACCACACCCTCCCCACACAAGGACCCTTGTTGAAAGAAAGCAAAAGGCCAGAAAGAGCCAAGGAGTGGAATTTGTACTCACAACCTGACATCCTCTCGACAGTCTTGGATAATTGTACCCTTTCCAGCTCCTTCTGAAGCCACGAGTAAACATGTAGATTGCCAGGGCGAGCAAGAACAGTGTATGGAGACAAGCAGCCCTGGCTGGAGCCCTTCTCCGTGACCCACCTGTGGTAAATACTACTCTTCTTGCTGAAACAAGATACCCGACACCCAAAGTTAAAGGGGAAGAGGTTTATTTGGCTTAAATTTGTAGAAGTTTTGGTCCATAATCAGCTGACTCCAAGGCAGGGTGGCATGGCAGACAGGCCTTCCAGAGGAGGAAAAGCTCATGGTGGCCAGAAGGTAGCAAAAGCACCTACAGGCCTTAAGAGTGTCTTTCACCCCTTTTATCTCATCCAGATACCAGAAGTAGGGCAGTGCCAAACCAGTCACTCACTTGTGGTGGTTTAGTAACCACACGCCCTTAATCCCAGCATCACACACTCTAGACTTACTCACCTATGACCTCACGAGGTCATAACACCACCCAAATCATGACAACACCTGAACCTCAGTTTCCTCAGCTTCAACAAGACAGAACTAACACATCAAAGGACAGTCAAGGAGACCAAGACACGACATTTAAGGCCACCAAACACAGAGCCTGGCACAAAGCAAGTCTGCCACATGTGGCAGTTATTTACATTCTCATAAAATTATAAGTTGCTGGGGAATTCTGCCAATAAATTATTGACCGCAAAGATTATGGATGTTTTAAGTTATAGCTCTACCTTCTGTTCTTGGAAAACACCTTTGATGTCAACAGAAATCCCTGCAATTTAGAAGCTCAGGTATCTCTTGAAATCAGTGATACATGCGCCAGGTCTACATTCTCATTTTATTTTTTAAAAATCTCACCCCCAATAGACCAAGAATTCAACAACAACAACAATGACAAACCTCTCTTCTTCCCTCAGAAACAAAGTGGAAGAAACTATTTATTCCCTTTGTGTTCAGGTCACGGAACATCCCAGCTGTCCTTATTGCAAAAGATCTCATTTGCAGTTACTGGACCGGACTGACTGATACTGTCAAGGAGGCTGAAGAGGCCACTGGAGTATTGTTGTGGTCTGGCTAAATGATGACCAGATGAAATATTGCTGGTTGGGTCTTTCTGAGGATGTCTTCACATTAGAGGTATTTGCAAATTTTAAAAAATGCAAAGCAACACACAGGCGGCACAGTTTGGTATTTTTCTCTTGTCTGTTTTTCATTGTGATATTATATCATGAACAGCTGTAAGGATAATGTTAATTGTCCCTTCTGGAAACATTAATCACAAGGGTTTATTCATTATTTGGTTTAAGTATTTAAAAGTTAAAGTGTTTCCAAGCTGTCACCATCGAAATATTTCTAATATTGCAAAAGGACAATTATTTCAGAGAGGCTGTTCTTGAGGGTTCCACTTAGCAAAGAAAACAACCAATGTTCTGTCTGTTTGATGGGACTGAAAGACACACCGAAGATGGTTCTTTTTTGCACCAAGAAGCAAAAGTTTTGACATATACAAATGGAGCTGGACATTCAGGGGATGTGTGGATGAGGACTTGGGGTATTCTGATACAACAGAGGCCCTGTGGCATCTGCAGTGCTAAGAACAAGCAAAAGAAAAGCCCACACATATGTGATTGTCATACTTCAACCTCACATTTTTCTTGTAACTAAGCATCAGCAATACCACACATTCATAGATGAGCAAATTGAAGTTGCTCATGACTTATACAAGATCTGTTAGATAATTTATTCAAAATGATTGCTGTGAAAGACACTAGGGTGAGAACTGCCAGTGTGCCAGGAGGAAAAGGCAGGCTTGGCCCGCATGCCTGGCAGCTCAGTGCTCTAACCGCCTCACACCTACCCGGTCCAGGTAGCACTGTGTGGGTCACAGCCTGTGCGGCTACACAGAAGAACTGGGCCCTGGACGTGGCTTGGCACCACAACATGAGCCAGAAAGGGCTGAGTCTCAGCCTCCAGCTAACACCCAGCTAAGAAATGTCATAAAGAACACAGACTAATATTTTGGGCCCCTTTGCCAATGCATTCTCTCTTAGTCTGTGCAGAATCTTTGGAAGTGGGATTCCTGGATGTTGAAAGGTTAGGATTTTCCCTGGAGACACAGCGCTGAGGAAATGTAAGAATGCTGAAGGAATGTGAGGCATGACTTTGTAGGAACTGGGCCGGGACCATCTGAAAGGACAATAAAGGATGTTCGGCACCCCCCACACACGAAGACTGCCTCTCCTCGTGTGGAACCCTTTGAAGTTCAAATAGGGAGTCGCCCCTGGCAGAGCTCCACGGCATGTGCCATTTCCCTGGCTCTGATCACAAGGACAGAGCATTTGTTCCCCTGCAGCCTGGCAAGGAAGTCGTCCCTGCTCGGATGGTACCCCATTCTTTGATCTGCAGCAGGGTCAGGGGCGCCCGCTTCAGACGAGGTGGCCTACAAATCTGGGTTTCCAAGCCACAGAGATGCCATTTGGAGGGTCTCTGGGCTCCTACTCCCGGAGCGCTTCCAGCCCCGCCGCCCTAGGGTTCCCTGTGTGCATACCTCACGTGTGGCCACAAAGTAGGGGATGTGAATAGTCTTGGCAAGTGGCCATCGAGTCTGATCCCAGGGTCTTCACTGGGCTCTGTGTAGCATGTGACAGCTGGCTCCTTGGACAGCGAGGTGTCGAGAGAACAGCACCGAGGAAGGCTGGCCTGACTCCTCGCTGCCACGGCCTCGGAGGAGACACCAGCGCTCAGCACCTGTTTCCTCACCTGTGGAGAAAGGAAAAGATCTGACTGTGGAAGAAACAGAGGACCACAGGAAGAATGGAAGGAAGAGAGGGAGGGAAGGAAAGAGAGGGAGGAGAAGGGAGAGAGTGGGACAATGGGAAAGAAAAGAAAGCAAAGCAAAGCTGCTTGTATGTTTCTTACAAGGTCTCCAAGAGATCACCCCTCTTGGTTCAATGTGGAGTGACTGCGATGATTGGCAGCTCGATCTTGGCTCTCGCCGTTTTTTCTAGGACCCGGAGTTAGTCTCCCCACCAAGGAGCACAGGCCTTCCTGACTTCCCCTTCAACTCTTCCCGCTGCGGACACCCGTGCCTCTGTGTGGGGTTAGGCAGGAGCGTGCGTGTAGAGGGCAGGTGTCTGCAGTGTGACAAACATGACCAGGGACACCATCCTGGTCACTGAGGACTCCTTCCTGTGCCTTCCATCTTTTCCCAAGTCTCCCTCCACTCTGAGAACACGCGCTTTTGTCTTTTATTTTTCATCTTCGGAGCTAGAAATGGGGTCATCTGTGACAGTTCTTTTTGAAGGACAATCTGTACTGATGAGTCACCATGTGTGTGTCACGGGGACAGGGCCCCCTGCAGCCTGAAGCCCCGAGGAGGGGCGCAAGCACATCCGTCCGGGAGTGGAGGTGGTATGGGGGCCAGACAGGAAGGGATGATTCCTTCTCATCTCTCCGGGCAGAAATGCTGCTCACCCTCTGCTTCTTAGGTAGTTTCTCTATTTTTTGCTTGCACCTCTTCACCCAGAAGCTTTTCCCGGGTCCTGCCTATGCCCACTCTCTTCTCCAGGCCTCGGCTGTGCCTTCACCCCTGCCCTAACCTGTTATTCAACTATGAAATCAAAGTTTCAATCCCTTCAGGCTCAGAGAGGGAGAAGGAAGTGTGGTCCTGAGACCCAGGGAAATTAGGGGGCCCTTTTGTGCTCCAAGAAAATGCCATTGGCTCAGTTTAAAACAGGCTCAGTCTCCTGGCTCCCCCCTTTTCCTGCCCCAGCGATCCATTAGAAGCTCTGTTGAGTGAAATACCACTGTTTAGGGGACAAACCTTTCTAACTGGAAATCATTAGCTCTTTACTTTTTTTTCCCCAATAAATTATGGTCTAAATAACCAAATAATGAATCTCTCACTAAGCAGCATAATCAATCTTCATAACGCACGGAAATACTCTCTGGAAAGATTGCATTTTACTGCTGTTGAAAACCTTAGTTTCATCAAATAAAGGGACAAATTGCCATTCAGGAAATTATTCTTGGGCTAAAATATGCAATCAACACTTAGCTTCCCACCTGCACAGTCCTAGAATGGGTGTGGGGTAATGACATTTGACACGGAGCTTGTTACACTCCTGACCCAGGAGAAGGGTTTTCATATTTTCAGTTTGTAATGTCTGGCAAGATTCCTGAAGTAATTTTCAATTAAAGTCCCTGGTACTTGTCAAACACTAGGACATTGCCCAAAAGATGGAATAACTTTATTAGCAAGAACTTCATTCCCTTCATCAAGTCTTTTAGCTGAGCATGCAACTATAAGACTCTTATTGAATGAACTTTGTAACTCAACAGAGAAGTCACTTTCTGTGTTCTTACCCTCGAAGTAGACACGGAATTAGGAAGAGAGGAGTGTCAAGTTCATAACCTGACCAGAGCTACCCTCCCAGCTTTGGTGGGGGTGTTGTGGGTACTTTTCCCTCTGTATTTGCACCTTATTTGTTCATTCCTGTAGCTGATTCTACTTCCCCAGAAGCCTAGGGTTTGGCTCAGCCATCAGAGCTCTCTGATGGACTTGGGCAGAAGCTCTTCCTCTCTGTCACTGCTGTTAATACTGGTCCAGAACTTCCCCGGGAGAGAGCCCATGAAAGGAAACAAGGCCACCATGCAGGGAAACCCAATGGCTGACTCTGGAGAAAAAGTGCTGAGTCATTTCGTATCTCCGGGCCACCTCCCTTCTACTCTGCTGCCTGTTCCATGGCAGAATGGGAAACCCAACCTGGCCTCTTGTTTGATTAAAGTCTGCAATTTCCGCACAGGCCACACATTTCTGACTGAAATCACAAGTAATAACAATAGAAAGATATCAGCATAATTAATAATGTTTAAAACTTTCCCTAAGTAGTTTTCTTGCCTATTTATTGACTCAGTCAACAACATAGTGTATGTCTCCTGTGGACCAGACGTTTGAGATTTGAAGATAACAAAATATGGTTGTAGGCTTCAGGGGATTCACAAACTAGCAAGGACTATGGAACGACAGAGGTTATGACAGAGGCTGGAGGGTTGTATCACACAGGAATAATTAACCATTTCAGGGCATCCAGGATGGCTTCCTGGAGTACAGAATGCTCTTGCTTGATCTAGAAGGATGACCTCGGATATAGTGCTTACCTCACTTAAGTTTTCTCAACCATATACTTAAAAGACTAGACAATCTTCTGCTTAGACTCCTCCTTAATCATTCTATGACTCTAAAGATAGAATATGAGTAAGACAGAGCTGACTGAGTCTAAAGGTCAAAAGCATATGATTGAGCAGGTGACCTCAATGAACTGCAGGCTCAAAGGCAAATGCTTCCTACAGTCTTGCAGCACCCAGGAATACAATCCTACAGGAAGGGCACTTGGGTTTGGGAACATGACAGCGATGTCTTCCTAGGAATCCTCTTCACAGAAGTCAGCCTTTACTTTCTTTATTGTAAAGAACCATTCTCTAAACTTGAGAGAACTCCGAGAAAGGAAAACTCAATAACGTGCTGTGGGATGACTGACTTCATGTGGGGAAATATGGAATGAAATCTATACATACCCAAACCCAAACTATCTCCAGATGGGCCAGAACTTCAATGTGGAAAGGAAAACTTTTTGAATTGAATATAAAATATAACTTTAAGACAGAGATGAACCTCTTATTTTTTTTTTAATTTTAGACTTAAAAGGAGTAGCAAAAACATCACAAAGAGTTTCTTGGTAGTTGTCACCCAGCTCCTTTTGAAGTAAATATGTTCCATAAGTGGGGTCTAATTACAAAAACTAAAAATTTAACACTGGCCCAAATTACTAACTTTGTTTGGGTTAATGGAGAACTTTTTAAATAGAGACAAACTCTAGACATGAAAGAATAATAGGTTTAATTTTATTAAAATTAACAATTGCAATTCAAAGGGTACCATAAAGAAAAAATAATAAGGAAGATGCAAATTGGGATCAATTTTGGCAACACATATAACCAATAAAGGTTTGAATTAGGAGATAAAAAGGATAAGAAAAGTACCCACGAATTAGTAATGGAAGAAAACTACCTAAAAAAATTGGTAAAAGATAGGAATAGACCTTTCACAGAAGAGATATATATATGTGAATGGCTTATACACAGAAAAGACTGCACAATCTAATTAAAAATCAGAGACGTGCAGATTAAGGCTTCCACCAGCAATAGCGAGTTGTTGAGCAGGTAGGCACCGATGCACATCACTGGTGGGGATGAAGCTGGCCGCCCACGGCTCAGAGTTTTCCTGTCCGCTCACAGAAAAGGTGTTTGCCTGTGGCAGATATGTACTTCCTGGAGGGCGACCCACACTGGGACACAGCAGTCCACAGCTAAGTGAGCTACAGATACAAAGTTCCAAGGCACTGCCTTCTTTTCCATCCCAGTCTCTACCTAAGGCTCGGGGGAGAAGGTGCTGGTGGGTGGTGGGAAACTGCCTTTCTCAGCAATCTCCAGAGGGCAGTTTGACCCCAGACACTGGGGGCTTTCTTTCAGATAAGAGGGGGTAACATCTCTTCACCCCCAGTCTGGTGATCCTTTCCAAAGAAATAATGGAGGTGCCTTTCCACATCCTAGTACAAAAGTAATTTTTAAAGCTGCGCTCAAGGTCTTTGCACCAGGCGTTGCATGAATTAGCCTGATGTATTAACCTGTCTGCGAAGGAGCCTGTGTGCTTCTAGTTGCACTAAAATAAACACAGGACTCTAAGTGTGGAGGAGGCTGGGCTTTGTCAGGCTCAGGGCTGATCTTGCCCACATTGCCCTCACCTCTGAAAAATGAGCAAGGGGCCTAAAATATGAAACCTTCCCTTCTGCAAGGGGAAAAAGAGTAAATCTGAATCTGAAAACTTCAAAAGTTGAATAGCAAAAATGCCAGGATCCCTGGCCTCTAACAGCTTCCGTTTGCATACACATCCACTGGTAAAGCAATCCCACCAATGGGACCTGAGATTGGGTAGGGGGACGAAGAGGCCAGCGGGCCAGAGAGACTGGGACAGGACTTGTGGATGAGTTCAGAGCTGGGCCCTGCAGGATGTGTAGGAGCCGGAAGGGAAGGGGACAGTGAGGAAGGCATCCCAGGAAAGGCTGCAGGAACCTACATTTTCCCCATACTATCTGCCTTAGGTTGTTAAAATTTTTTTTTTAATCGAAGATCCAAATAGAAGTACTCATTGTATTTGGTTCTCACAGCCCTTAATTCTCCTCTAATTAAGACCAGCCTTGATCATTTTACAGAGAAACTAATGTTTGTGGAGATAACATAACCTGCATATTATCACATCCATATAAAGAGGGTAGAGGCACACGAAAAACCCACATCTCCTTGGTCAGCACTGGCTCCTATCCAGCACTCTAACTTTCCAGAGCACGTGTTGGATTCCATGGTGCAGAGGATGAGGAGATTTGTCCCAAGCTCGGCTTTCCAGCTGAGCAAGGTAGCCAAAGTGACTCAGAGGAAATGCTGTCCCTTCAGGGCTAAGGCTGGGGTGGGTAACAGCGAGGAGGTGCAGCTGCCTGAAGGCTCCCAACAGGACGGTGAAGCGAGTCAGGAAAGCTACCAAAAGAGGCATCCCACGTACCAGGCCAGACACAGCCTGTGCTGCTGGCTGTGCAGCTCCACATCACTGATAACTGACTTTGGACAAAGATTTTCATGGATTTTTTTTTGTTGTTTTGTTTTGTTTTGAGACAGGGTCTCACTTCGTAGTTCAGGCTGGCACTGAGCTCACTATGTAGCCCAGGCAAGCCTCGAACTCAGCAATCCTCCTGTCTCTGCCTCCCGAGTGCTGGGATTACGGGCATGAGCCACCACACCCGGCTCCATGGATTTTTTTCTTGACCACAAAGTCAGCTATGTCCCAGGGAAAGAAAAGCTCTGGTCAACACACCATACAATCCTTTGCGACTTCAAAGTAAAGAATATTACTCAGAAAAAAAAAAAAGAGTATTACTCAGAACTGGCCATCATAAGAGGGACAGGACATAGCAGTATTATACAGCAGTTTTCCTTGAATGGCTTCCTTTTCCTGGGTGCTGCTGCCAGCCTATAGGCCCACAACCTCACCAAGACAAGGTCAAACCTAAAAGAAGGCTCTCTTCCTCTCCTCTGGTCATGAGCTTATTTGCTCAAATTTTTGCTGTCTAAATTGTTCCAGGGAGAGGTGCTATATACTAATTCAGAGGTGAACAACTGATCGGGTGATTTGCTTCCGTGGGAAAAAAATCTATAGGACTTTAAACTGAAAGATCTTTGATGATCCAGCTCAGAGCCTTTCCAAGGTGGCTCTGTGAGGCTCTGGGCTCTATAAAAGCATCTCTGGGTTGGCAGGGTTCCCAGATAGACAAGGAGATCTTCCCAGCTTCCACTTTGGCCTCTCTGCTTCCACTTGAGTCATGTACAGAGGGTCATCCGTGAGTTCTTTTTAGAGCATCTGCTTTTCAAAAGAAAGATCTAACTGAATGAACCTAGAAACCATTATGCTAAGTGAAGACGGCAGACTCAAGAGACCAAATATCATAAGACTGTTCACATGAAATACCCAGCACAAGCAAATCCACAGACACAGAGAGTAGACTGTCGGTTTCTAGCAGTTGGGAACAGCGGGGAATCAAGAGTGACTGGTAATAGGCATATGGTTTCTTCCAGGAGGGAGGAAAAGGTGCTGAAATTAGATAGTGATGATACTTGCACAACCTCATGAATAGACTAAAAGTCAACTGTCTACTTTAAAGAGGATGAATTTTAAACTACACAAATTACATTTCGATCCTTAAAAGTTAAGTGGCATAATCTTTTCATTTTTCAGTTAAGAGAACTGAGATCTCAGAATAGATACAAGGACACAATGGTGGCTCCTATTATGTCCTCCTCCTGTGATTTTACTCATGTAGAGGAAACACATCACTACAATAAAAAAAAGAAAAAGAAGAAAAAGGCCAACCCCCACCATGTGCCTATCGCTATATACAGAGAGAGGCAGGAAAGGGAGCAATGTTTAAATCGTGTAAGATTAAAGCAGACCGAATGAAGAAAGTAAGTAAAATGACAAGACACACAAGAAACAAGGCATTGATGTATCTTTTGGACTAGATGATGGAAGTAGGGGAGACAGTTGTGATTTCTCCAAGGTGGAGTTGGGCAAGTTGTCAGCTGGGAAGTTTCACTCAAGACTGATGAATCTACTGAAGAAGTTCCCACGAATATAAATAGTCCTCAGGGGGCTGCAAACAACCAGAAAGGGTCCTCTCCTTCTGTAGAGCCTGAGGATTTAAGACTTTTATGGAAACCCATGTATTAGCCAGGACATTTCTGGGAGGCTGAGTGTTAGGAAAAGGCAGAAGAACGCTAGTAATCTCCACTGCCCATTTCCTATACTCTGCTGTATAAAGGCTCAGTGTTGTGTGAGGGAGTCTTGGAGGGTCAAAGCTGGGGCTGTCTGGGGAGTCTCTCTTAAGGTCTGAAAGGATAAGTGAGGGAAAGTCTTCTGATCTCAGGGCTCTGCAGGATCTCCCTTTCAAGTCTGTGGAAGGGGTTAGTGAGGAGAGAAAATCTGGGAGCCAAGAGGTGGAAATGTCTTAGTATGCCAAGAAAGGAGAGGACTTATGTGGTGGTAGCCACTGGGATCTGGGAAATTACGTGGATGTGATCTGGAGGGCCTGGGTATGTTTGTGGAGCATGATGTCCAGATGGGTAACAAGTGGGGAAGAGATTTGCACCTTAGCGGGTGTTATGTTTTAGGTCTGGGTGACCCCTCCCCCAAGCCTCATTCAGTCAGACGTGTCTCAATCTGAAGTGTGTGATGCTGAGATTAAGGGCAGGTGATTACTAAACAACTACACATGAGTGAGTAGGTTAGCACCACCCTAATCCTCGTAGTCTGGGTGGGGCAAAGGCAGAACGATGCAGTGCACTCTCTGCATACTACATGAGAGGAGAAGGGATGAATGGAAGGTAAATCACATGCAAGGGGCTGACCAAAGCAGTGGGGGCTACTTTAGAAGCCCCGCAGCAAGAAAGTCCAGGTCAGCTGTTGGGACTGACAGGTGTCAGAGTCTGTCCAGGTGAAGGCCAAGAGAGGTTGTGGACAGGGGTATAGAAAAATAATGAAAAACAGCAGCTTTCAGGTCTCAGACTGAATAATAAGTGGTGGATGGAAGGATGGAGGACAGAAATGCGAAGGGGTTTCACACCACAGGGTATCTGGGGAGGACAATACTATTAATGGTATGGAGATCTTATATGAGCCTATAAGAGACATTCACCTTCCATACCAGGAGGATGGGAAGGGGGTTTGATTAAAAGAGTGCACCCAAACAAGTGAAAGATAACAGGTTGTGAGCCCCGTGAAGCTGGATCGAAAATGAGATGTTGTCACCGGGCAGAGTAAGGGTGATGACACTTAAGAGAGCATATAAGAGGCTGTTGGGCTGGGGATGAGGTTAAGTGTCCCGCACTCTAGGGCTGAAGGGAGGGGTGGCGATGGGAGCCTCAGGGGGAAAGCAGAGAAGGAGGGACCAGAGAAGCTATAAGCACTGGCTGTCTCCAGGAGGTAGATGTTCAGAGTGGCTGACAGTTTAAGATGTCTTGCCCTAACGGGGGAACAGACAGGTGGTGGCAACTAAAAGTGAGGATGAAAAGTGCCGGCCCAATTGATGCAATGTTAGGGGCATTTTAAGAGATCTGGAGACTTTGCCGTCCATCCTCACAATAGCGATCGGGGCCAAGGAGGTCAGTCAATGGAAGGGAGGAAGGTAGTGTGGAGTGCCTGTATTGATGAGGAATGGGATGAAATTTCCCTCCACCATAATACTAATCCAGAGCTCGGCTCCTGACGTGGACCGGGAGGCCTCTTCGGCCTCCGCTTGTCATGGCTCTTCGGTGGCCTGCCAAGACGTTCTGCGAAGGAGCGAGCCGGGGGTCCTTGGGGTCATGCCTCTGAAACAGCACTGGATAACCTGATTTCTGAGGGGAACCCTCAGGGGGAGGACACAGATGGAAGGAATTCTGGGCTATGGGAACGTCTTAGCCCAGTGACCATCCTGATAACATTTGAAGCATGGCCCTGGAGGGATACCTTGAGTAGGGCCACTTTTAGCCCTTTATTAGTTGCCTTGGTAGCCAACTCTGCCAAGTTCCTTATGGCAGAGGCCAGCACTTGCGGGTCAGAAATGTCCTGCTGTTAAGCACACTTGTCCCTGTTATTACACACTTTGGAAGCCAAATTTATTAGTTCTTGTTGAGTTGTTTGACTATATCTCAAATATCTCTAGCAGGGTCTTTGAAAAAGGAGCCTAAGGACTAACTGATCTGAGAGAGACCAGATAAGGTAAAGCAGACATAGATTCAAATTATTCCTCTCACACTGGGAACCGTGGCACAGGGGATAGAGAAGGGGCAGCAAGTTGAACTCTACATTATCTAAAGCAAGTGTATACACCCCTACACACCTGACTTAAGCCAGGAGGACCTGCCTGGCACTAGAGCAGCTGATTCAGGGGCCAAACTCACAATTGTGGTCCAATTTAAAAAGTTATCAGCATCGGCCCAAGTTTTAGCTCAGTGGTTCCAGCACCTGCCTAGCAAGCGCAAGGTCCTGAGTTCGATCGCCGGTAACCACATATAATACTGGGCACAGTTATTCACGACCACAGCAATCAGTACCACGTACCACAGTGCCGGGCGTGGTGGCTCACACCTGTCATCCCAGCACTCGGGAGGCAGAGACAGGAGGATTGCTGAGTTCCAGGCTTGCCTGGGCTACATAGTGAGCTCAGGGCCAGCCTGAACTACAAAGCGAGACCCTGTCTCCAAAAAGAAAAAAAAGTTATCAGCAGCAATCACATTGCATTCAATGCAAATAAATAAATAAATAATAAATAAATAAGCCCCGAGCAGGGTTACAAAAACTCCCATATTTGGGAGCCCCATCATGATGAAAGAGAGGTACTTTCCTCTCTCCCCAGACTCTCCTTATTTTTATTGCTCAAGTGATACAAATCTAGTTGAGCCAGACTCCAGGATACTGATTGGCCCACATCTTCCAGGGACTCCATCCCTGTGTGCTAGCGACCTTGTCCCTGACTCAGCGCATCTTCTCCTGCACCCAGGGTCTTTTCAGGCCCAGGGGATGTGTTTAATCCCTCTCTACTCTGTTTGGAACATTTCTACCTGTTCAGCCTCCAATCTCTGTTCCCAGCTGCTTACTTAAAATTAAGGTATACAGATTCTTCTGAATACAAAAAGCAAGAAATAAATACAAGGCTTGATGGCTGCCACTGTTTATGCTCATTCTTATCCACTTTGTGACGGTCATTAGGGTCTTTCACAGAAGTGTACTGCAAGTCCTTGAATAGAAGTCTTGCTTCAGGAGATCTCTGTACAGGAAAGAACAGCAAGATGATCAGAAGCAATAAGACATTTTGTTCTTTCTGGAGAAGGATAAAAACCAAGACTTCTGTATACTATACCTCCTGATGCCTGTTTTGTTGATTATGCAGACTCTCTAGGGGATTCTAAGTCACCAGACGAACCTTAGACGATTTCTAGTTTATGTGTTTACTGCTAAGTGTATTTCTTTGTATTTGAATTCTTTGTAAGCTTCTGCTGCGCTTCAGATGACTTCGTTTCTAATGAAATATGCACTCCTTCAGCCAGCCAAGCCACAAACGCTTTGATGTGGACCCCACTACCTGAGCTCTACGTCCAGTTGCAGAGTCCGCCCTGGGCTGGTTCTTGTTGCCCCATCAACAGATCCACGGGCGTGTCCTCCTAATAGCCTTCAGCAACATGCAAATTAAATCACAGAAAAACCTTTGCCGAGGGCCTTTTTTGATGTAAGACAAACCCTTTGTGTGAAATAAGGGTCACAACACGTCAGGTTCTCCAAGTGGGGCTCACGGCCCAGCAGCTCCAGATCCTATAACTTGCCCCAAGGCTGGACTCACATGGATGGTAGAGAAAGGCACAGAATTACACCCACCACCCCCACGAGAATCTGTTTCTTCGATTTTCTTTCATTATTTTAACTTTTCTATTTTAAATAATTTAGACATACCGAAGAATTCCCATACATCCTTCATCTAGAGTCCTCAGCCTTAACACCCTGTATAAGCGCAGCACCATGAATGAGTCAGAATGTTGCCATGGGAACATTACCCATCTGAACTGCAGACCTTACTCAGGTTTCACGACTCATCTCACACATCATCTCTTTCTGGTCTAAGCTACAGTTCTGGATCAGATCTTGCACTGAGTTGTCACGTGTCCTTATGGCTGTTGCTGCCCATGGAGGGCCAAGGCCAGGAGCACTCTTCCTGTCTCAGGACCAGGTGGAGGGGTGCTCTCAGCGCACCGCAGGGGAAGGGACCCCAGTAGTTAGCCGGTATTCAGGTCAGCCAGCATTCGCTGCAGAACCAGATAGAAGGCCGGTCTCCACCTCCAACCTACCTCTCACCACAAGGACAACAAGAGGCATTTTAGAGTTGCCAGATTCGAGTAAAAACGTAAGGATATTCATTCTCTTTCAGAGTTCTTGTAGACTATGTTATTACTTCTCCACAGAGAAGAAATAGCTTAGGGGTTCTCCATCTAAGTGTGTCTTCGAATCTTGATTATAGAGTCATATTTGAGTTCGATGATATATTCTAGAGGATATCTCTTTAGTTAGGAATTTCAGCCTCAGAAAATATGACAGACAAAATGTCTACATCCATTCTAATCCCCAGACACCAGGGATATAGTACCTTATATGGCAAAGAGAATATTTCAGATGTGATTAAATTAAGAATCTTGAGATGTTGGAGTTATTTAACCTAATTACATAACTATAAAATTGATAAGTTGAAGCCCAGACCCCCCACAGTGACTGTATTCGGAGTTGATTAAAGTTAGGTGGGGCTAGAGAGTGAATCTCTAATCTAATAGGACTGGCATCCTTCTAAAAAAAAAAAAGGAGAGAAGCCAGTGAACTTGTGTGGACCAAGCAGGGGCCAAGGGAAGGCACAGCAAGAAGCTGGCTCCTTCAAGTGTAAGACAGTGGTCTCAGGAGAATCCATTCTAGTGAGCACCTTGATCTTCAACTTACAGCCTTTCACGCCATGAGAATCTCAGACTCTGTTGTCTAAGCCACTAAGTCTGTGGGGTTCTGTTACGGCAAGGCTGGAAGACTGAGCTAGGATTCAGTGTAACACAGTGTGCTTTTAAGAGAGAGACATGGAGTCGGACTAGGAAGGTGACTTGTGATGTCATCTTGCCAGCTTTGAGGATGCAGAAAGAAATAACAGCAGCCTGTAAGTCCTGGAAAAGCAAGAAACAAACTCTCCCCAAGAGGGCCCACAGCGGGTACAGCCCTTGATTCTAACTGGCACTTGTTGGACCAATTTCAAACTTCTAACCTCCACACTGGAAGATAATATATTTGTTATTTTTAGCTGCTAAGATGGCAGTGACTTGCTACAGCAACAATAGGAAATAGAATAAAGTATGAATATTTGCCCTATGGTTTCAGACCTTCCGTGACCTCATCCCTGCAGACCACCTCAAATTGACTCCCAACCGCCTAACCCTTATACTGAACAATTTTCAACTATTTTTGATAACATAACTCCTTGTCTTTTCTTTTTTTGTTTTAGTCTATAACTTGAATATCTAGCTACAAAACGGAAATCTTAATCTATTACTCAAGTTCAAATCACTAATAGTCATAAGCATTATACATTCCACAGCATCCTTAAAAAAAAAGAAGAAGATAACATTTGGTTTAATCATGTAACCAATATCATCTTGATGGCCCCGCTTTGATTTGTCATCAAATACAAAAATGTCCACAAATGTTCAAGCATAATTCATTCTGACTACAGTACTGTAAAACCACGCATGAGGAGTCAAAATATAATCCCATGTGTGGTGCAGCAATTTGGGTAACTGCCACATACTATTAGGAATTGGGAGACATATGTGAAAGTATGTATTTTGAATAGTATTAATAACATGTTGACATTTCCTCCTGGAGATTCAGACTGTATCTGTATTACTAGAATTCCTCTCAGGCCAAACAAAATTGATCCCAGTTTAGGAAAAAATCTTTGTTTGGTTGAAAGTTCAGAGTTCTTTTCAGCAGAGAGTACTGAAAAGAATTTTCTCATTTCATGGATATTTGTGGGAACAAAAGATGGTTCCTAACCATGTTATGCACATGTCAGATCCTTCAAGCCAAGGGGACCCCTTTGGGGAGGAGGAGGTGGAAGAAGAAGGAAAGAGGGATCTTATCCAGGACCATGACAGCTTAGCAAAATGGTGAAGGCAGGTAAGGAAGAAAGCTCTGATAGGCTCCTGAAAGTACCAGATCGAGGAAAACTATTCAAATGTGTACCTGTAGTGATGTACAAATATAGTTTTTAAGTTCTCCATTTTTCAGATGAGGAAACTAAGTCCCCAAGAGACTCAGAGACTGTGGAGAACTGCAGCTCACGAAATCTAAGATACACCTACTTCAATAGCTGTCCCACACGCGCTTCTCCATTACACTTCAAACTTTCAGTGTTTTACTAATCTTTCTCTTATTTTAAAAACAATCTCAGTGTTCCATGCCCATGAGCCCTTCATCCTTGGATGACCAGTGAAACACAGAAGCTTGAAGGTATCCATTTGTAATGAGTAAGAATACAGCCTACATATGTAAAAAAGAAATTCCCACCATAAAAGGCACCTACTATGTACCTCATTTATTTACCACACTAATCTTCTGACATGGGGTCGGTAATGTCCTCACTTACGTACAAGAAAACAGACGTCAAGTGGTTAAAATAACTGTCCCTGTATAAACTTCGTATTAGTAGTGAATCCAGGAACTGTCACACTTATCTAACTCATTTATCCAATTGTACTCTTTTTCACTGTATTTCACTGCCTCTCTGAGGAACTTAGCGTAATAATTGTAATTTTTAACTGACAGTTTCAGGCCAGGCCCTGGACCATGCTTCACTCCAGCTCCCAGATAATTGTTACCACACCACTGAGAAACACAGTGTTGTCTATTCACACCCATGAGGCAGACCTTGTGTGCGAGGCTGGCTTGCCATGGTCATTGGGTCTCTGTGGAAACGAAGATCTCCCAGGGCATAGCCTGACAGAACTCAGAAGTGCTCACTGCTTTCTGTGTGGATAGGACAGGGAGCCAGCAGTACTGATGCTTGGTTCTCAAACCCTCCTGCACCTAGAATCTGCTAGACAGGTTTTTAATGTTCCTTTATCCATACTGCTTAATGAGTACATGGCTAGGTTTGGGATGACTAGTAAGTTCTAAAAATGGATCATAGAGATAATTGCACAAAACGGTGGATGTGCTCAGTGCCACGGGATGGTACACCTAAAAATGGTTCAAATGTTAACTCTTAATCATATCTTACCAAACTGAAATAAAGAAAAATAACTTCATTGCTCTATTAGTCAGATTTTCACCACCCTGACCAAGTACCTCATAAAAGACTAAAGGATTTTGGCTCACAGTTTCTGATGCTGCAGTCCGTGGTTGGCTGACCTCCAAGGCAGAAAGAGCATGAGGACAGGTCCTAACAGCTGGAAACAGATGAAGACTCAGAGACAAAGGTCAGGGACCTAAGGTTCCACCCATGACCACCCAGAAGCGTGCTGTAGTGATCTAGGCACCTCCTAAGCCAAGAAAGTTGAACATAAAGATGAATCATCATGGTTTCCCAGCCTTTGACCCCAAAGCTGCCACAAAGGCACCCAGGTGTCAGTATTTTCAAAGTTCCCCAGCTGACCTCCATGTCCAACCAAGTTGGCCAGTGGGTAACTTCTATAGATGGGGCCTCCTCAAATTTAAACTTGTGTATGTGAATCATCTAGATGATTTGTAAACATAGGGTTTACGTAGGACTGAGTGAGTCCAAAGTGGATCTTGTGATTATTTCCAACAAGTGCCCTGGAAGTATCAGTGCAGTCAGTCTTGGAGTTACAGGGTCTCAACCTTGCTGCTTGGTAGAACCATCTGGAGACCCTTCCTAGGAGTACTGTGGACTCTGTTGCCCTGGGGTACTCACAGTTTCTTTTGATCAAAAAATATTTTCTATGGATAAATAAACCCAAGAGGCATTGGGTTAAACGAATCTAAGTGGGTATCTTCCAGATGATTCTGATGCTCACAAACTGGGACTAGATGGTAGGAATATGCCACAGCTAGAGTGAAGTATTTCCCGGGTGCCCTTTGCAGAGCAGAGAGGGGCCGAGAGCTGCCACCTCTACTCTCTAACCAGATGCCAGCCCCTCCCAATCCTGCTCCCTCCACAAGCACCCCAAATTCCAGCAAGGGACCTACTATGTGCCCGCCCCCATTCTGTGGTGCAGTTGGCACACTCTTCTATGACCCCCCAGACCCTGATTTTTCAAGCCACTGGACTTTAGAGCAGGCCAGGAACCTGATTCACAGCTCAAGGCCTCACAACCAGCCAGGGCAAGGGCTGGGACTGGATTCATGTCTTCTCCTTTCAATCTAAATAACAGCATTCGGGTCCACTCCTGTCTTCTCGGTAGGAAGTCCCCAAGAAGCGGAAGGATGCTAGCTGTGATTCCTGATCCACAGGAGCGGAACGGAGGGGAAGAGCGAGCCCAGCAGAGAGGTTGAAATGCAACGTCCAGCACTATGCGTGGCTCAACTTTTCCCCTGCTGCTGTCTGGCCATCCAGGCCTGGGCCACCAAGCAGCCACCCACTGAAACTGTCCAGTGCTGAGCAACATCAGCCCTCTGAGACTTGGGCTTACATTTTATGTTCTTCATTCTACTTTTACAATTTTTTTTTTTACTTAGCCTAACTTTAATTCTGGAAATGAAAATGCATCTTTTGTTTTGATTTCTTCTCAAAAAGGTGTATGGTTTTAGATTGGCTGGTACCTGCCACTCACCTAAGGTTTCTTAGCTGGATAATCTTCCCTGGCCTGGCTCCTGGGCTCCTGGGCTGGGCCCATATGTGCCTTGAGTTCAGTCCTGCCAGTGCCATGGCCAATGCCCAGGAAGCCTACGTCATCCTGACCACTGTGCGGTGGGACAAGCCTGCCACCCGTGAGCCCCTGTTGCTCAGCGGAGCCCGGGGGCGGAGGGGCCCCTCTCTGCTCTAGAGGAAACAGGGATTCACTCTCGCCAGGACAGAACTGGGGCAGGATGCGTGAAATGTAAGGAGACACACAAAAACCTTTTATCAAAGTACATAATATGTAACTGCAACACTGAGAGAAAAATATTAATGTAAAACAATCCACGGTGAGCCAAAGATGAAACACTGAAGCCAAGTCAGGATTAGCATTGCTGGTTTTCCTTTGCCTTTACCTCCGCTCTGCATGGCCCCCGTGTCCCTGCACCGCAGTCACTGATCTTACCTTAATATGAAGTTTCATCTTTGGTTCAGTGTGGATTTTTGGCATTGATTTTGCCTTTTTAAAATATTGAGTTAAAATGTTTATCTTGATCGGTAAGTTTTTCAGGACCCCTTGTGTTTACCGAAGGAGGCAAAAATCTCACTTGCCTCTCGGGTCCTGGTTCTCGCCTTTTGCACGAAGGACCAAGTGGCTTTGGGCGCCAGAAACCACAGCACAGCCCAAGCGAAGGAGCTGACAGCGTTGGGGGATAAACATAGAGTCCAAGCATTCACCTGGCTTGAGGGAAAGTGTTGCAGCAAAATTTAATGTTCCTGGGACTCAAAGGGGTATGTGGGTTTAGACGCCTTAACAAAACTCCCCTGGCTCACGTCATGCCCGGGGCGGGTGGGCACGGATGGCCTGGCTGACTTGCTGAATGTCACAGACGAAGGCCCAGGTCCCGTCTGTGTCGCAACACTACCGATCACAGACTCACATTAACCTCTTTATTCAGGAAGAAATTTCTGTCTCATTCTTGACCTCATGCGGTTGTCCGTGGGAGCAATCAGAGGGTTAATTGAATGCAATAAAAGATATATTTGAGTGGACAGCAGAAAATTAAATTAGAGGGAAACATTCCCACGGTTTTTATTTACTTCACAGGAAGAAGCAAAATATTGGACATCTTCTATTATTTCACTCCTGCCTGGGGGCTAACTGTGAAATAAACTTCAGAAAAATTTGTAAAAGATGCTAGCATCCCCAGTGCTCTCAGGGATGATGTTTTCATTGCAGAGAATAAAAGGTTGTCTTTAAATGCAAAACACCCCTCCTAACCCTCTCAAGAACCTATGCGTAGTTTGAGGCGAGTAAGTTAACACGAGTTTGATCTGAGATTTGAGAGAGAAATGCCAAGGGAAGAACTGATTTTTAAAAAAATTTTAAATGTCGATTTCAAAGCGATCTGGTTCCAGGTGGGGGGCCCGGATGCTTGCTGTGCTGCTGACATCTACCGAGAGGCTGCGAGACAGCAATCCCGGGAGCCCCGGCGCCCGCCTGAGGCAGCTGTGTCCCACACAGGTAACGCCGGTCACCACACACCGTGGACTCTTGATTTCCGCGGGAGTCTGAACACCCCGCCGACCAGGCAGGAGAGAGGAACGGGGCTGCCGCACGGCGGGACCGTGGTCTCCAGCCACAGCGCTTTCTGCAGAGGAGAAAAACTCAGTCACAGGTGCTGCCTGAAGGCAGGTGCTGGAAATCCCCCAGCACAGAGAGAAAACAAAGCTACAAGTGTCCCGAGGCTCCTCTGAAGCGACCCAGCAGCAGCAGGAAAGAAGAGAACGCTGAGCAGCCGGGCTCTGGCCCCGTACCCTCTCCACGCTTTGTATCCCTGGAGAGCTGTGCCGCGAATCTACCATCAGCTCTCCATGAGCAGCCCCAGGAAATGCATTGGCTCTGCTTCCTCCGCAGGAGGACTCTGTGGATCTATGGAAGAAAATGAGATAGTCACCAAGGAATTTAAATGCAGAGGTGAAATCATTTCCTCCAAACTGTTATTTATTTAATAACAAAGTTATGCCACTGAAACGGACTGTGCATGCTGACCTTCAACAAGATCTGAGTCAGACGGCAATTATATTCGGAATATTAAGGGATTATAGAGGCCAGTTTCCCTTCACCTTCATTTCCTTCTCCTCCGTGACATTTTTAGAAAGTCACATTCATTTATTTTATCATTAACCAGGTGCCTTACCTGGGTCTTCAGGGCAAAAACAGACTCTGGGTCCGATCATCTCTAAGTATGCTTGGCCCCCTGTGAGGGGACCCCAGATTGCCTTTCTACACACAGAGGCACCTGTTGGTAAATACTGGAGCCATTGACCTAAATGCAAAATGGTTCCCGAGCTCTGTCAACCTGGGAGACCTCTTCCTGTGCTGCAACAAGAGGGGACTAGGGAGAGCTCTGAAGGAATTTTATCGCTTCATTAGAAAAAGTGGCACTGGGGACTTCTTCTAACTGATGACCTAACTTGCTCTACAAACTCAAGGAGGTCCCAGAACGCCCAGGCCGCGAGTTGACCATCCTCCCAAATTCTCCCATAGAACTGCTCTGCCTCCCTGAGACCTCTCCTGCCCTTCTGAAATCAGGCCTCCAAGGACACACAGCTGTCTGCCCCTAGGGTCAGTGGGGCCCACCCATTTGAGAATGAGCAGTCTAGTAGTGCAGATCTGGAAAGACTGAAGGCCCCTCAAAGGACTGTTCAGCCCTCTACCCACACCACCCTGTGGTTCTTTGGGTCCCAGAGTATCAAGTGGAAGAAACACCTCTTGGCACTTGTCCTTGACCCCGAGTGTCCTTGGCAGAACAGCAGATGCTACTGCTGTGGATGCCACGAGTGAAAAGGGACGCTGCCTACTGGTTCTCTGGGTGGGACACATGGAAGGTGCCCAGGAGACAGGGACAAATGCTCTTGGAGGGATATTAAAAAATGTTGCCTGATCCCAAACACATTTTCCCAAAGACACTCCCAAGGATGGTTTCAGACTGGCCTTGTGTTCCGTGAAGATCGGGGCAGCTCAGATTAGCATCAACATTTCACAGAGTCTAATAACAAAATGCTCCACAGACAAAAAAAAAAAAAATGTTGTCTATCAAAAGTACATGAAACAAAGACTTTCCAATATTAAGACCAGATGTCGGAAACATTGGAGAAAAGATTTGCTCTCCGTACCCTAGTGAGGTACAGGGAAATATATGTAGTGTCAAATGAATACAGCTTTTGCTGGATTTTTCTCTACAAATGTTGACCAGTAACAAAGCAATTTGTGCCTAAGGATACAGGCACAAAGGTTCTTGGCAGGAAGGCCTTTTAGCACTAAGCCGTAATAGCTCAATAAATAAACAAAGTCACCTCTCATTGTCCTCAAGCACTACAGGAGGGCAAATAGTTCACCTCCTCTCAAGTGCCCATCGATTTAAATTATAATTACTCCCCTGGTGACAGCTGGAGGGGTACAGACACCAGTAAGCAGTACAGTACCCAGACAGAAATGCTTGTGTCTCCCCTAAAGGACGATTCCATTAAAAAAAAGGTGACCCAGGCTTTAGTGGCTGGTCTTCCCTTTGGAGAGCTGATTACCTTCTCCACCGACCCTCAAAAGGCAAAGGCCCAGGAAAAAGAACTCCTTACAAACGCCAGGTCACTCCCGGGGGACACAGAGTGGCCCTCGGATGTGTCCACTGTGAACCCGCTTCCACAGACCTCGGAGGCCGCCTCACCACGCCCAGACCCAGGCAGACAGTCTGGAGGAGGCGCCAGCCCTCTGCTCCAAGTTTCCTGGCTATTGTCAGTTTGTTCAGCAAGCCTCATTATCTACACTTGCGAGACTTTTAATTTCCTTCCTTAATAACAAAAATCTGTCCAAGGTGGTTATAAAATGTGCGTTTATTTACCTCTGGGACGAGGGCTAGGGGCAGCAGGAATGGATGGTGGGTTAGGGAGGAAGAAAGGGATGAGAGAACTTCTGGTTTTCTTTTACATAAATGTCTCCAGCACCCTGGTGGCTGTCAGACACCAGAGCTTGCTCGCTCACCTGGGGGCCTAGACCACCTAATAGTCACCGAAGTTGACCTGGTCCAAATCAGGAAGTCTCTGCCCTTGGTAGGGCACCTGGGGGCGCAGTTTTATTGGAACATGAGCACTGCTACTGGGGCAGAGCCGGGTCATTGGAGCCAAGTTGTCAGAACATGGCCCATAATTCGTGGAGCACCACATCTGACCCATCACAGAAAACATGTGGACTCATGGTCAGGGACGGTGCAAACATCATTTACTGAGTAGGAAGTAGTTCCTATAGTCGAGAGAGAGCCTTCATGTTACACACTGCTAGTTTCATTTTTCTAGAGAGTGTCTTTCCCTGCTTGAAGGAAGGACTGTACATTCAGAGAGGAAGGCAATAAAAAAAGGCATCTAAGGGCCTCTGTTCTACTTGTGATCCAATCCTGGAAAAGAAAGAAGGGATATATGAGCCAGGCACCGTGTCATGGAGACAGAGCCGGGTGTGAAAGGTGGGCTGGAGCCACGTAATCAGCAAAGCTGGTGTGTTTCAGGTAAAGATGCAGTTGCTGGAGAGAAATCCCTCAAGACCTGTGAGGAGACCTCAGAGGAAAGAGAGCCCCCTGCTTGGAAGCAGTAGAAAAGCATCATGATAAAAGCTACCCTTTTTCCATGCTTAGTTCAGTTTTTGCCTGTATTAACTCCTTCTGTCTTTTCAACATTACATTCATTTCAATAATGAGTATACTGAAGCACAGAGTGATTAACTGTCACACTGACGGTCGTACAACAGCTTAGTACCAGAGCTCAAATTCTAAGAGAGGCCCAATACCCAGCACCACCCGAGCGGAACTGAGGCTACAGAAGCAGGATGCGGCACAGGAGAACTGTTTTCTTGAGAGCTGGAGTCATCAGGTGAGAGTGGTATTCGAGGGAAAGTTGCTGGTCAAGGACAGAGAAGGACTCAAGCCAAGGAGACAGACCAGAAGCAGTTGCAATAGTCTAGTTATAGAGCTACAAAAGATGGGACTGAACAGAGATGGCGGCAGTGGGGAAAGGGAGGACAGGCGGGACCGGCCAAGACTGAGACCTCAGCCGGAAGGGGTGTGGAATGCCGTGCGCAGAGCACCTTGTACGCCTCTCCCGCTGCTGCGGTGAAGTGTTTGTGGGACGCCCTCCTTTAGAGCGAGGGCCGTCACGTCTTTCCTTCTCTCTAAGCCTAAGCTGGCTCCTAGCTTGGAGCAGGCCGTCCAGCTGGGAACTCTGGGAGGCCGGGGGCCGGCTTGACGCGGATAACGAAGCCGGCCATCGTGGCGGGAGTGGACTGAGGTATGCGTGAGTGGAGATGTCCTGTCAGCGGTTGGAGCTGCAGTCTGGGGCACAGGAAAGGTTCATGGCTGGAAAGGTCATCAGCAAAGAGGTGCTAATGAAGCCATGAGAATAGACGAGCTCGCAGGGAGGGAACTGACAGCCGCTAGGGCCGGGGCCTGAAAGAAGCTCATTGTTGGGGCCCGGGAACAGGAGAGGAGCCGGGCAGGGGCTGCCTGAGAGGTAAGAGGAGAAGAGAGGGCGTCTGTGTGAGCGTCGCAGCCCTTCTCCCCGGCCCGGGAGCTGACTGACGCCCTTATCAGCTGCCAAAGGAGCTTCACAGCCAGCAACCCCGTTCACCCCTGAGGTCTTCCTGCAGAAAATTATCCCCTTGGGAAAAAGAGAGGCATTCGGGCAGCTGAGGTATGATTCCAGAGGGGCCCCTGCCTGAGGATGCCTCCGTTTCTCCGCTGAACCTTCTTTCCAAAGCTCAGTGTGTGGATCTTTTCAGGACAAGTCACCCCTCCCAGGAAGAGCACCATCCCCAGCATGCAGAACGCAGGGTTGGGTGTTGGAGAAGAAGGGAGAGCTGGACAAGAGTGGGCACAGATGAGCCTTCAGACGTGTATGTCAGCTCGGGGTGGCAGGACCCCAGGCTGGGGCACAAGACCCTGAAAAGCCTGGAGGAGGAGCCGTTGGGGCATCCCTGGGAGGGGTGGGGGTCTTCGGCAGAGGTGCGGCAGGGGCCTCGGCTGGGGAAATGAAGGAAGCAGTAGGAGAAGGAGGAGGGAGACTCCTCATGGGTACACAAGAAGCAGAGGTTTGGATGAGCTGGAAGCGGAGCCCCGGAACGTCCAGTCGAACTCCAGAAAAGGAACGCTTGTGCTTCTTCTAGACGCTGCAATATAAGGAACACAGAATCCAGATCGCAGCTCTGCCGCTGAGGAACCTTAGCCTCCGGACCTGGCTTAGCCTTTGCAAACTTATTTCCTCATCTATAGAGTACAGGTGGTTGTGGTGCTGTTTCAAAGGTTAGGAGGATTAAACAAGAGGACACACTGAGTGCCCGGCATGGTGCTTGCGATACACAGGTCCAATCACTGTCATCTGAATTACTGAAATGCCTATTTATAGGGATCGTAGAGCAATGGAGTCTCCCTGGAACTGTCTCCACATTGGGCCCTGACCCAGACACTAGCCTGAGTTGCCCCCTTGAGAACCTGACAGCAAAGTGAATCCTTTCCTTGTTGTTCATGGACGAACAACTGGACTGACTGGGCCCAGTTGCAGGAACCAGTTGGGGGTCAGAAAACTGAAAGCAGAAGGGTGCAGTGGAGACCTGCGACAGACAGGGGTCAGTAGAGAGCCAGAAGAATCCGCCCAGACCCCAGGCCTGGTCTTGTGTAGGAAAGAGGCTACAGCACAAGTGGCCAGTCTAATGAAAAACCAGCAAAACCTCTGCTGGAGAGTGGCTGGGCAGTGATGTGAGTGCTTCTCTTTCCCTGCCAATCGGAAGGGCATGAGGGCAGAAGCTGTTCTGCCTGGGCCCCACAGGACCCCCAAGGGCTGCCCCCAGCCATCGCTGAGGGGACCTGCCTCTGGTGTCTCACCACCTTTCAAAGCTCTGGCAGCCAAGGCAACCAAAGCCACCTTCACCTTCACCTGGTCTAGCCTTGGCAGCCTCCTGTGGTAGCATTAGTCAAAGTCCAGGGGCAGACAAGCAAAGGTGAGCGTTGAGACACTGTCACCCACATTCACTTCCGGTAAGAACCAACCAGTGTCCCAAGAGGCACCAGACACTGTCACAAAGGCTGTGTGAACGTCACAGTGTTTGAGTTGAACCAAACCAATTATACAGGTAGGGACACTGAAGCATAGAATGCTGAGTGACTTGTCCGGCGTCAATCAGGCAGCAAATACCAACCTGTGACCCTGTGGAGGAGGGTACCCTGGGTCAAGGGCTGCTGGGCAGGCAGCAGGACTGGGGTAGCCCCCAACACAGCTGTGCTGTGCCCAAGAGAAAGGCCGGGGAGGGGGGCAGGGCAGGCAGCAGCCTTGGGCCCCTACACCGACCTCTGCCTTATCCTGTTCTGGACCTGCGGTGGAAGCCAGGACCCAGAGGCTGAGCAGGCTGGGTCAGATGGAGAACCTGGCAAATCTACCTCTTTCAGTGGAGACGTTGCCATCGTTGGAGAATCTCAGGGTTTAGATTCAAAATGCTAAGTATCCAAGGACAATCGATAAGGTTATTTATTTTTTTAAGAAACACCTATTTTGGGGCTTCTGTGGCCAACTTTTAAAGATGGAACCTAAAGTATATTCTGTCCACAGAACAACCGGGAACACGTTGTCTAACAATAACAGAAGTCTCCGTCCCTGTTACCGGAAAAAAAAAAAAGATCACAGAAGCCGACCACTGACAAAACTCTACCCCTAAATTATTGAACCTGCTTTTCCCCATTAGTTATGTAGAAGTCCTAGAAGAAGACAAATTGGAGATTTTCTTGACTAACGTTTTGTGAATGTGGTAATATTGTAATCAAAGGGGTTAAGTCCAGGTGGAAAATAGCCCCTCTGTAGCAATCAATATGAATGACCAAGTAAGACTGTTTCCAATACTCCCAACAGAAAGAAATTTCCATACATGGGAAAGAAAATAGCTCAGGTACTCTCCACGTCCCACAGAGTGCTTTTGGCTTTCCTCTCAGGATGGACCTCTAGTTCCGGTTTCCATTTTACCACCAAATATCCCACAGAGCACAGCGGGCATTGGATTCTGCTGGCCAGAGCCCCCCCCCTCACACCGTGCTTCCCTCCACTTCACATATCACGCTTGGTATTATCAGAAATGACATCATCATGGACGTGAACATACATGTGCTTTCAATATGCCATCTGTCCACGTCACATTTCGGGAGCTCTTTACCATCCACAGCAAAACTGGAAGCTTGAATTCTGGAGAAAATTAAACTACAGGAAAATCCTTCGAGTCAGGGCTAAGCCACACACTCCAGTCATCCATAAACTGACCTTCAGAACAGAGCTGAGAGGTTTACAGGTCAAAAGAGGGGCCAAGGACAGTAATTGGAGCAGTTCTCACTCTTACACAGAGGAATCGTTCGAAGAAAAACAGACATATCAATCCCCGCTACAGAAAGCCCAAGAGTCCCTCACACAACTGCAAGTCTTAGAGAATAAGGGTTCTTCTTCCCCACAGGATACGATAGTAGAAAAACAAGGCCTAACTGAGTGAAAATTTTCCTAGTTTATTCTTACTGTACAGAAACAGTAAGAGAGAGCCTCTTTGATTGCTGTCATATTTCAAAATATCTAAAGAAATGGTGTATCAGTTTATGTCCTTTGTCTGGGCTGGGATTATATCGGCTTCTGAGTGGAAAGAGATTATCACAGACTAGGAGAACCAATGTTTCGTACTTTCGGGGGGTTAGTAACTATTAGCAGATAAATGAAGTTTGTTTCTGAAGAAAACTTTTTACGTTATGGGGTTTGTGGGGAACACTGAGTGACAGCTGAGAGAGGAAAAACGCCGGCCGCCATTTCTGGTTCCAGGTGGGCCGGCGCTAATATAAGCAGGACATTGAGCGTCCAGCCTCAATGTGGAGAAGAGAGAGATTTCTTACTCCTTTCAGATAAACTTGTGTTTCGATGATGTTTTCGATTTTGTGTTCCCCACCCTTGCTCAAAGACTGTGCATAATGTGTTGTTTTGCCATCTGGATGCTGGAGAAAACAGAGAAGTAGACTTGGAAGTAAAAGATATTTAATTGAATTGGTTTTTGTTTTGACAGATGTTTTATACAGTACTTTGTCTGTTAAGAACAAGATGTCCCAATAAATATTGGATAAGTGGGAGAGAAAATTTACTATGAGGCCATAAATCAGTTGGCAAGAGGTCGTAAACTGCAAGATTGGTACTCAAAGCATTTATTAGATTATCAGAATCTAAGATTGATCTGTAGCTTTATCTACCTTCCCTTATCCATCATTTTTATGGGACATGAAAAAGACTTACAAGGGATTAATTGCATTTTTTAAAAAAAGTATGGGCTTTAGACAAAGCAGAACAGCACAATATGGAACCAGATTAAAATACTGTAAGTGATAAACCAAGAAAGAGACACACAATAGAAGTATTTTTGTCACTTCAGAAGAGTTAATATCCAATTTAACAGAAAATTAGATACATAGAGAAATGCTGGCAGCCTTGCAATACAGAGTGGCACAGAGGCGGTTCCACCTGACCCTCACCTGGTGTCTTGTCTGCAGAGCTGAGGGTCCCCACAGCACCTCAGACCAGGCAGTGCTACTTGGGACCCTTTGCCCACCAAAAATGATACAGAAGACTTCTATGGGGCTTTTGCTTCTTAGAGAGAAAATATTTTTATTTTAAAAAGCAATATATAATTGCAATTTACGATGCTTACATTTCCTAAATTCTTCAAGAACAGGAGTCAGGGCTCATGTTTAGTATGTTTTTGTTTGTTTGTTTGTTTGTTTTTGAGACAGGGTCTCGCTTTGTAGTTCAGGCTGGCCCTCAACTCACTATGTAGCCCAGGCAAGCCTCGAACTCAGCAATCCTCCTGTCTCTGCCTCCCGAGTGCTGGGATGACAGGCGTGAGCCACCACGCCCGGCACTGTGGTATGTGGTATTGATGGCTGGTGGGCGTGAGTCACCACGCCCAACATTGTATGTGGTTACCAGGATCAAACTCAGGACCTTGTGTTTGCGAGGCAGGTGCCGGAACCACTGAGCTAAATCTCCGGCCCATGTTTAGTATGTTTTTTTAAGCACCAGTGAACATTTATCTGTGGATTTCAGAAAGTTCCAAAAACTTCCGCGTATACCAAATGCCATGTACCCGCCATGCACTGGGAGCCCTGTGACCTCTGTATCAACATGCTGTGGAAGAGGCTAAACGAGGAAGCAGGCACTGGAGCCCTGAGAGACACGTGGCAGGTGGGCAAGCCAGCCCTCTTTTCTTCGGGACTGAGTCCCCCAGCAGGAGGGCTGGGCCCGGGTGCCAGGGCCACCACAGAGGCACAAGGTTTAAGGAGTCACTTGCTCTCAGGCTACCAGGATCACTGGGAAGGGGGGGAGATTTGCTACAGGAACGATGCCCAGGAAGGACAAGAGGAGCGAGGGTCTGGCTGTAGTGCCCCCTCCCCCCAGCAGCTCCTTGATGAATGGCAGCAGGAGGAGCCTGGGTCTTCTGATCCCAGTGGTTCTGCAAATTGAGACTCTCAGGATAAGGCTTCTGGGCAACATGTAGAACACTCAGTTAAATTTGAATTTCAGAATCAACAAATAAATTTTCGGTAGCAGGATGCCACGAATATTACACAGGACATGATGATTGAAAGGTGTTTCTTGTTTTTCTGAAATTCAAATGCAACTGACTGCCTTGTACTTTTGTTTGCTACTTCTCATAACTTCATCTGAACAGAGCCCATACAGAGTAGGGATAGATGGGACGGGGAGCTATGGAGGAAGGAGCCAAAGCAGATTTAGGGAGGGTGAGACACGTCGATCTACTGTACTATAAAGAAGGGGATAGAGAGGGGCTGGAGATTTAGCTCAGTGGTTCCAGTACCTGCCTAGCAAGTGCAAGGTCCCTGGTTCAATCCCTGGTAACCACATACAACAATGCTGAGTGTGGTGACTCACACCCACCAGCAATCAGTACCACATACTACAGTGCCGAGTATGGTAGCTCACACCTGTAATCCCAGCACTCAGGAGGCCGAGGCAGGAGTCCCAGGCTTTCCTGGGCTACAGAGTGAGCTCAGAACCAGCCTGAACTACAAAGTAAGACCCTGTTTAAAAAAGGGAAGGGGAGGGG
>PVIC010004209.1:27280-64008 GCA_004025085.1 Thryonomys swinderianus | reverse complement strand
CAGACTCCCAGGCGCGACTGAGAAATGAGGCTCAGGGAGGCTCTCTCGCAGCCTGTTTGGTGGGGGCATTTTTATCTTATCAAGCTAAAAGCCCCAAGAATAGAACGCTTTCCACTGGGGGAGGTGGAGAGGAAGGACCCGAGCCGGAAAGAGGTGCCGTGGTCCATGTGCGGCTGCCGGAGCCCGCGTCCCAGGGGCCTGTCTGGGTCACGGGAGGTCTGGGCCCCATCCTGGGGCAGCAGTCCCCCATTTGGCACTCATCCCCGACGCCAGGTTAGAGAAGAGCTATTGATCTTCAGGCGGGATGACTGAGGGCCAGGAGGAGGAGGTGGCAGCCTCCTGCTTCAGGCCGGTCACTGCCTGTCTGCAGCGGCTCCTCCGCAGGCTCCCGAAGACCCGGCTGCTGTCAGCAGAGCGCCCGGCCCCATGGAGGTGCTGCGGCGAGGCCCGGCAGGCTCCAGGTAGGTCCAGACTGCTCCTGCTGGGAATGCTGCGCCCAGGCTCGGGCCCCTGGCCTGTGCCCGGCGGCATTTCTCATGGAAGAGGAGTGTGGGTCCACCGGGCAGCCTGGTATTTAACCAGGCTCCCTAGCACTACTTGGTCCCTTGCTGAAAGGATGTGCCAGCCTGGTTTGGAGGCTTTGTCTTAGCTGTGGGTTTTAAGAACTTTCTAAACCGAGGCTTGGGCCTACAGGCCATCCTGATTAGGGCTTGTGAGCTGGTGGACTGTGGGTGCCTTGGGTGGCCACTGTTTTCCATTCTGCCCACCCTGTAGCTCTGAGGGTGTCAGACCCGCTGAGCTTCCTTGTCTGAAGGTTAGCAGACATGCGTGCGGCTGCATAAGGTTGGAGGCTGCTGGGAAAACGTCCCAGGGGTGACCGTCTGCCTCTCCTGTCCTAAGCACTAATACAGTGAGAAGGATCATGGCCCGTGTAAGGAGTGGGCAAAGATGAGAAGAAGAGACAGGAGCAGGCCAGGGTACCACCGTCTCTGTCACCACCCTAGTGGTGGTAGCAGTGCCAGGCCTGGGATCTTGGACGGCCATCTTCTGGCCCGGGCTTCTTTCTGCCATATCATTCTGTCTCTGGCATCTTAGATGTTGGTGGCACTGTCTTCCAGAGGCCAAAGCGTGTATGTTTGTTTTGAATGTCATTCATCCCTCCACATCTCCGGACGGTTCAAGGGGGCGGAGAATAAGGAGGTTGGAGAAGGAAGGGCTCTTGGAGGGAGGTGACTGCCACCTGCCAGTCCTGAAGCCCTTTGCTGTCAGATCCTACTCGTCGTGTGGACCTTTGCCTGCTTCTCTACAGCGGCTGGAAGTCTTTGGCAGGCACAGGGCATCCTTGCAGTCTCTGCCCAGCTGTTCCCATATCGTCTCATCCACATTCAGGAACAGGGTGAACATCTAAGGTTGGAACCCAGAGAAATGCCATCTCCGGGCTAAGATTTTAGAAGTAGAGTTTAAGAAATAAAAACTATAGGACCTTGACAGTAAAAGATATATTTTTTTCTGATTAGGGCTTAACTCTCAAGAAATGGAGATTTTAATTCAATGAGGCCTAATCCCCATTTGAAGCAGATAGTCTTCAGCCAGCCTGAAATTCTTATTTCTTATCAATACCCCGATGTATACAGTATTGACCTTCACTAAGAAGGGAACTGGCCACTCAGTGGCTCAATTTAAATGCTCACTGGTGCATTTGTGTCCATCCTCTGACTCTGTCTCTCTAAGAATTATTCAGCAGATCATTTCCTTGTTTATTCACTTTTCAGCCCAATGAGCCAGAGATTTAACAAAATCAATCAGGCCTGGACCAACGGCACCAAGCTCAAGACAGTGCTGTTCCCAGCCATGATGTGCTGGCTGAATGCATGCTAGCACTTGTACTTGACTGATGTAAGAGGAGAAGAGCCGGGGACTTAGCTCTGGTGCTGCTGCTTGCCTTGCGGGTACAAGGTTGAGAGTTCAGTCCCTGGTGCCGAAGGAGGGTGGTCACACAAAAGCAAACCCAAAGAGGAAAGCAGAAGAGCTCAAAGGTGGGAGTTGCAGACCTCAGGAACATCTCCGCCCCTCACCAGACTCCACCAGAATGTGGCACTTAAGACTTAATCTGTCACACAGCCAGGCTAACCTGAGTGTGGATCCTAGAGCTACCACTCCGTGCCTGGGGCCTTCCTGTTGGGAAACCTCTCTGAGCTTTGGATTTTCCAAGTATAAAGAAGGGGAGAGAATCCCCATCTCACACTGGTGTTGGAAGATTAAATTCAACATCAGATGTGATCAGATGCGATCAGCTGACACTGTGGAGGGATCTGGCAGGCCCTGCCCTGGGTCTTTCTGCAGTGGAGTGCTCATAGGGAGACTCTAGTGAGCCCATGAGGCCATGGGGACAAGTTTCCAGCATGCAGCCTGTTCTTCCTTAGCACCTGGGTCACACTGGTCTCACTGCCTGCGTCTCTGGGGAAACAGGACTTTAGGACAAAAGTGGAGGAAGAATGTGAAACTCTCATACATCTTCCCTGGAAAAATTCCTGTCGTTGATTTTAGCAGGTCACACTGTTAACAGGCAAGGCTAGATTGGCCCAGCAGCCTCATTAGAAGCTAAGCAAGCATGCCACCAAAACACCAGCCATAGATCATTTTCAGAGGCCCCTGGGGAGTTAGACAGACACAGGCCTGGGTCTCTCCAGAGGTCTGCGGGGGTCCCAGCCGCCTCTGTGTGTCTGTGGTAGAGGGCTGGTGCAGACGTCAGCCTTTCCCTTCTCTGCTCACTGCCCAGTTTGCTCCGTGGGAGGGATCTGCACTGCGGTTGGCGGCAAGTGACATCCAAGCAGGTGTGGAAAACCAGTTATCTGTGGTAGCCTGCTCATCCCAGCAAGACCTGGCTGCTCCTGGCCCGCTGTGTCCTCCTGACCCTTGGACCGGGCATACCTGTGCGTGCACCGTGGGGTGCACTCAGGTCTGCATGACTGCCAGCCTCATGTGCCATCCTGCAGCCGGTGTGTGCCCATGAGATGTGACCAAAGATGTGCTCCAGGCCACCAAGAGCCACACAGTCCTCTGCCCTTCTCATTTTTAAAATAAAAAAGCGAACCCCAGAACCTCCCCTTTCTCTCCCCTTACCGCCAGAGTCCTCGTCCTCTATCGGCCACTCACGCTTCTCCTCCTGGCTTCTCAGGAGCTCGGAGATGAGTGGGGAGCCCAGAGCCCAGCAGTGGGGCCTCGCTGCTTTGTCTCTCTGACACCCAGAGCCTGCTGACACGTGCCTGGAGCAGGGAGGTGGAGAGGGTGTCTGTCAGCTCTGCGCTGGCTTTGGATGGCACGGGCTTGTCATTCTTGGTTATATTCCTTTAGCCCTAGCTGTCTACTGTGGTGTAAAATATTTTTCTGTGTCTTAAGGAGCTCGTCTTATCTTGTGACAATCAAAGCAGCTTGTGTCTGTACTGAACCCTCTCCGTATGAAACTCTTCCACACGTGTCTTCCTGCTGCCCAGCTCTGCCGTGTAACTGGCTGTCCTGTGCAGCAGGCGTGGCTGGGGCCGGGCTCATGGTAATGGCACGCATGTGTGCACCAGGAGAGCCCAGAGAGCAGCTAGGTGGACATGGAAAGATAGGAGACACGGGAGTGCAGAAGGGGTCACTCTGCCGGGAGCCTGTGTCCGGTGAGTACACAGGCTTGAACTGCCCTGTTCCCGAAGCACGAAGCACGCTGTGTCCTTGCACAGCCCCACCCTAGGTGCAGCGGGGCCTCTTTGGGTGTGGTGTTGGGACCCAGGGGAGAGCCTCCCACACAGCTTGCACCTGGCGAGCAAGGGTCCTTTGCACGCTCGCATGGCTGCTCACACCTTTACTTTTACATGTCACGTCCGCCCGCCAAGGAGGGATTCGCAGGACTGCTCTGCGATTCTGAGGGCTGCGGACTGCACACCTCTGTCTGCTCCTGCACATTTCCCCAGGGTTTCACCTGTCACCCCCTGCACGTGGTCACCGTTCAAAAGGCCAGTAAGATAGGGGTGTGTCTCCTTACGGTGCAGGTTTTAGTATTAGGCAGTATATTGCATATAAAGATATATCTGCCTTCCTGAAATACAGCCGACCAGCAGATGAATGAAAATTTTATTTTACCATGCTATGATATAGATGTCTTCATGTTTTTTTTTAATCACTGTCAGTCTGTGTTATTTATTGATTTTTCGCCACCAGGAATGGAACCTGGCACCTTGGACTTACCAGGAAGGCACAGCTTCACTGAGCCCATATCCCTGGTTCTATGTTTTTGTGTTGGTTTTTTGTTGTTGTTTTTACTTTTTTTGAGACACAGTCTTGCTTTGTAGCTCAGACTGTTTCTGAATTCACTGTGTAACCCAAGCTAGCCTCAAACTCAGAGCAATCTTCCTGCCTCTGCCTCCTGAGTGCTGGGTTTACAGGCATGTACCACCACACCCATCTATTTTTTGTTTTTGAGACAGGGTCTCCCTACATAGTTGAGGCTGGTTTTGAACTTACTATGTAGCCCAGGATGGCATTGAACTCACAATAGCTTTGTAGTATAATTTCAAGTCAAGGATTGTGATGCCTCCTGCCTTGTCTTGTTATTTAGAATTGCATTTGCTATTCTAGGTCTCTTCTGGTTTTAAATGAATTTTATGGTTATTTTCTCTAATTTTGTGAGGTATTTAATTTTGTGAGCTATTAAAATTTTAATTGGAATTGTATTAAATCTGTACAATTTTTTTTTTTTGAGACAGGGTCTTGCTTTGTAGTTCAGGCTGGCCCTGAGCTCACTATGTAGCCCAGGCAAGCCTCAAACTCAGCAATCCTCCTGCCTCTGCCTCCCGAGTGCTGGGATTACAGGCGTGATCAACCAGGCCCAGCTCAAATCTGTGCAATTTTTATGCATGGCCATTTTCACTACATTGGTTTTTCCTACCCAAGGACAAGGGATATCTTTCCATTTTCTGATATCCTCCTCAATTGTCTTTTTTCAGAATACTGTAGGTTTCATTGTAAAGGTCTTTTTTTATTTCCTTCATTAGGTATTCCATTTTGGGGATGCTATGGTGAATGGTATTGTTTCTCTAACATCTATCAGTGTGGTAGTTATTTGTGTACCAAAGTGTTTTTGATTTTTGATTGTTGACTTCGTATCTATCTACATGACTGAATGTGATTATTAATCTATAAATCTTTTGGTGGAGTTTTTGGAGTCTTCTACATACATACAATATCATGTTGTCTGCAAATAATAATTTAACTTGTTCCTTTCCTGTATTTATGCCTTTTATTTCTTTGTCTTGTCTAATCATTGTGGCTAATGTTTCCAGAATTATATTGAATAAGAGTGGTGATGTAGAGATCCTTGTCTTGTTTCTTATTTTAGAGTGAAAGCTTTCAGTTTTTGACCATTTAGTATTATGCTGGCTGTAGGTTTGTCATAAAAAGTTTTTATTAAATTGAGATAAAGATCATCTATTCCAGTTTTCTGTAGGGTTTTTTTTTATCATGAATAGGTGTTGGACTGTGTCAAATGCTTTTTCTGCATCTACTGAAGTAACTGTATGGTTTTTGTCCTTGGCTCTGTTAATATGGTGTATTACATTTACTGATTTGTGTATGTTGAACAATCTCTGTATCCCTGAGATGAATCCAGCTTGGTCAGGGTATATGATCTTCTTGATGATCTGGTGCATTCTGTTTGCCATTATCTCATTGAGAATCTTTGTCTATGTTCATTAAGGTGACTGGCCTATCGTTCACTTTTTTGGTTGGGTCCTTCTCTGTTTATGGTATCAGGGTAATTCTTGCTTCCAGGAATGAATTTGGGAGTGATGCTTCCCTTTCAATGTCATTAAAGAGTTTGAGAAATAGCAACATTAGTTCTTCTCTATATTTCTGGTAGAATTCAGCAGTGAATCCATTGGGCCTTCCCTTTTCTTTGTTGGTAGGTTTTTAGTTTCATCTTTAATTTCACAAATTGATATTGGTTTATATAGAATTTTTTTTTTTGCTTTTGAGACAGGGTCTCGTGTTGTAGTTCAGGCTGGCCCTGAGCTCACTATGGAGCCCAGGCAAGCTGCCGCGAATTCAGCAATCCTCCTGTCTCTGCCTCCCGAGTGCTGGGATGACAGGCGTGAGCCACCACATCCGGCATTGTGGTATGCGGCGTTGATTGTTGGTGGGCGTGAGTCTCCACGCCCAGCATTGTATGTGGTTACCGGGGATCGAACTCAGGACCTTGTGCTTGCGAGGCAGGCGCCGGAACCACTGAGCTAACCCTCTGGCCCTATATAGAATTTTTATATCTGCTTGATTCACCTTTGGTAGTTCATATCTATCTAGGAATCTATTATTTCTTCTGTGTTTCCCATCTTATTAGAATACAAGTTCTCAAAATAAATGTTGATCTTCTGGATATCTATAGTATCTGTTGTGATTTTACTCTTTTCATTCCTAATAGTGTAGATTTGAGTCTTTTCTTCCTTTTTTAAAAATAAGATTGGCTAGGGGTTCGTCACTTTAATCTTTCAAAGAACCAACTATTTGATTCATTGATACTTTTTATTGTTTTCGTAGTCTCTGTTACATTGATTTCTGCTCTGATCTTTATAATTTCTTCCTTTGTATGTGCTTTGGGCTTGACTTACTCTTCTTTTTCTAGAAGCTTAAGGTTCAACATTAGGTTATTTGATCTTGTTCTGTTTTTCTGATATGGAACTTTGCCATTATAAATTTCCCTTGTAATACTTCTTTCATTGCATTTCATAAGTTCTGGTATATTATATTGGCATTTTCATTTACTTGTAGAAACTGTAATTTCTTCTTTAATTTAATCTGTGATCCATTGGTTGTTCAGGAGGGTGTTACTTAATTTCCATATGTTTGTGTAATTTTTTGCCATTGATTTCATTGCACTATAGTCTGATAATATGCATGAAATAATTTCAGTTCCTTTGCACATATTTGAGAATGTTCTGTGAACTAATATGTGGTCTGTTTTGGAAAATGTCCTTTGCACAGCTGAGAAGAACATGTATTTTAATATTGTGGGATGGAATGCTGGGTACACATCTATTAAGTCTGTTTGTTCAAAGGTTCAGTTCAGTTCTGATATTTCTTTGATATTTAGTCTAATCAATCTGTTTCTTTGTGATAGAGAGGTAGTGAGATCCCTGATTACAATTGTATTAGTGCTTATTTGACTTTTCATGTTTGTTAATATTTGCTTTATATAGTGGAGCGCACTGGTATTTGGTGCATATGTTTATGGTTGTTACCTCTTCCTCTTGAATTATCCCTTTTGCAAGGATGTAGTGACCTTTGTTTCTCTTTTCAGTCTTGGTTTGAAATCTGCTTTGTCTGCAAATACAGATGAGATTGGGCATGTTCAGGTTGGTATGGCCATAGACCGGGTGGTATGGCCGTGGACAAGGTGGTATGGCTGTAGACATCTACAAATATGATAGCTACCCCTGCTTTTTTCCTTGCTCCTGTCAAATGGAGTCCTGTTTGCTACTCTTTAATTCTTGGTTAGTGAATTTCTTTTTGAGTTAAATGTGTTTCTTATATGCAGCATATTCCTAGATCTTGCTTCTTGATCCATTCTGCCAGTCTGTTTCTTTTGAACCGTGAATTGAGACCATTTACACTGATGCTTATAATCAGTATGTATTGACTTATCCTTGTCATCTATTATTGCTTCCCTTTTTCTCCTGTTTGATTACCTGCTTGCCTGGTAGATTCATGCTGTTGGGGTTTGTGGAAATGTAGACCTCATTGTCTCTTTCTAGAATGTCCATAACTCACTGGAGTGCTGGTTTGGTGATCAAGAGTTTCCTCAGGTGTTCTTTGTTATGGAAGTATCTTATTTGTTCATCAATTTTTTTGGTTTTTTTTGTTTTGTTTTGTTTTGTTTTGAGACAGGGTCTCACTTTGTAGTTCAGGCTGGCTCTGAGCTCACTATGTAGCCCAGGCAAGCCTCGAACTCAGCAATCCTCCTGTCTTTACCTCTCGAGTGCTGGGATTACAGGCTTGAGCCACCATGCCCGGCTGTCCATTAATTTTGAAAGATACTTTTTGAGGGTACCTCACTCTGTGTTGGAGTTTGTTTTCTTTTAGGGCTTGAAATTCTTCACTCCAGTCTGCCCTTGACTTGAGGGTTTGTGTTGAGAAGTCTACTGCAGTGATTCTGATAGGCTTTCTTTTATAGATGATTAATTCCTTTTCTCTAACAGTTTTAATATTCTGTCCTTGTGTAGAATGTCTACAATCTTGACTATTGTATGACTTGTTGTAGATTTCTTTTTTTTTTTTTTTGAGGCAGGGTCTCATTTTGTAGTTCAGGCTGGCCCTGAGCTCACTAAGTAGCCCAGGCAAGCCTGGAACTCAGCAATCCTCCTGCCTCTGCCCATCCTGAGGGTGGGATTATAGGCATGAGCCACCATGCCTGGCACTGCCTTATTGTAGATTTTTAAAAATCATGGCTAGTTGGAGTTTTATATGCCTCACATATCTGTATGTCAAATTCTTTTTCCATGCTTGGGAAATATTTTGCCACTACTTCTGTAAGCAGGTTTTTAAAATGTCATTTATGCTATCTTCGGTTTTTTCATTGACTCTGATCTTATATTCTTTACATCATCTAGTGGCTGTTGGATTGATTTTTCATGATCTCTTGCTATTTATAAGAAATCTTTCTTTTGTGAGTGATATCCACGATCCTATCTTCTGTATCTGATATTCTTTCCTCACATTGGCTCACTTTGCTGTATATGCTTTCAATGGAATTTTTAATCTCCTGGATATATATTTTTGAATCTGTATCTGCTCTAGTCACTAACCATGTCTTTCATTATGGTCACCATCTGTGTAGTTATCTGATTTGATTTTTTTTCCTAGAACCTCATTTATCTGCTTTGTTACTTCTGCTGTTACCACTGCAGAGAGTCCAAGTGGGTAGGTTTCCGATTGTTCCACCTCATTGCCCCCTGGGTTTGGCTTTGATGAGCTGGAAGTCTGAAGCTGTATCTTGCTTAAGTTTCTTCTCATGTTCTATTTCTTTTTTAGTTTAATTCCTGGGTTGATGGTTATAAATTGTTTATGGCAAGTAGCTTTATTGCTAGTATTTAGAAGCCTTAGGAAATGACTCCTTCTCAGGGATGTTTGTCTTCCAGGTATAGCTGGCTCTTGGGTTTTGAGTCTGTTACAAGATCCTACCTCATCAATTTATTGGGGATGAGAAGTTGCTGCCCATTTGGCCTAGCCCTTCATTCTTTGGCACTGGCCTGTAGCACTGTTTATGACCCTTAGGCAATCACTGCCTTGGCATACTAGAGAGGAAACTGATTAAAATAATTATGTCTCCTTGGCTAAAGCAGTACCATAAGCAACAACAGTAGCATCAAGTATGGCCTATAAATGACAAACTGTGGCAACTATTAATTTGTCACTTTTAACCATATGAACTATATTTCCTGTTATATAACAAAAATCTGAAACAAATCAGAAAATTGAATGCAGTAAATATGCCCTAACTATGGTGATTTTTACCGTCATGTGAGAACATTTAAGAGATTCAGAAGGGAAAGTAGAGACAGAAAAAGTGGAAGAGATTAGAGGCAAGGCTAGAAGACAAAGGAAGATTAGAAAAGTTATGGAAAACCAGTGAAGAAGACAAGAGTGATAGAAAGAAGGAAAAAATAAAATAAAAACAACAGAACAACAACAGCTAAGCTAGAAATAATGTTCACACTAATACAAAAGGGACAATCAAGAAAAAAGAAAAGAAGAAAAAACAATGTCAACTTCAGGGCATGTCTCTGCTGTTACTCGTAGACTGAGTAGGCATCAGAGCCCAGGTATGTGGTGATAAGCCCCAGTGAGCCAGCCATGGATTTATGGTGAGGTAGTGATAATCCCAGCAAACTGCACCTTCAACTCTGCTGAAGCTCAGACTGGTTTCTGCTGTTTGAGGCTATAACCCAGTTTCTTCTGCCTGCAGCACTCGTGTGCCTCCTGCTGATTTGAACTCGGTTCCACTTCACCAAGAAGTGGGAGCTGCTGGACAGAGCCACCCCGAAGCCATTCTGAGCTCTGAGCTTAGCTGGCCTATCTCCAAGATGGCTACTGGCTAATTGTCCTTTTCAAGGGGACATCTGAACCCAGATAACTCACCAGCCACTGTATTTCCCTGCGTCCCCTGCTGAGGAAGGCTTCTGGGTAGCCAGAAGTCCTTGTGTGTCTGCAGATTTGGGCTGCTCCTCCCGCAGAGTAAATCAGGGCTCAGAGAGAAAGTCACTGAGAGCTTTCTGTTCACTCTCCCTGTGGGCTTTAATTCTTGCTTCAGATCCTTGCTGGGTCCTAGGGACCTACTTCCCTCATTCTCTTTCTGATGTTGCTGCATTTCAATATATGGACTCCAAATCTCAGAGAGGTAATTTCTCTGTGTTCACCATTCCTCCATCTTCCCAGAAGTCCTGAAAATTTTAAAAATTAAGAACAATTTAGTTTTTTTAAGAGGACTGAATCCATGTAAGAGTTTAATGTTGGGGCCTGAGATTTAGCACAGTGGTTCCAGCACCTGCCTCCCAAGCGCAAGGTCCTGAGTTTGATCCCCGGTAACCACATACAATGCTGGGCGTGGTGACTCACGCCCACCAGCAATCAGTACCACATACCACAGTGCCAGGAGGGCGTGGTGGCTCACGCCTGTAATCCCAACACTCGCAGGGCAGAGACAGGAGGATTGCTGAGTTCGAGATTTGCCTGGGCTCCATAGTGAGCTCAGGGCCAGCCTGAACTACAAAGTGAGACCCTGTCTCAAAAAAAAAAGAGTTTAATGAAATTTAAATTTTGTTGCTGGGATTGATCTCAGGATACTCTACCACTGAGCTATATTCCCTAATCTAAAACCAGAGCTCATTTTAGATCACTGTGGGCATCAAAACTATGTGAATGTTATCAATGTTGGAAGCATTAAAAATATAGGTTCTGCCTTACAGTACTTGCCTGGCACACAGGAAGTCCTCTTCCAGCCTCAGCACTGCTGAGTCGGCAGAAGACTCAGGAAGGGAGGCTGAAAGGGTGGGAAGAGAGAGCTGGTGCAGTGCCGTGGGGAGTCAGTTAATACTGGCTGAGGTGGAAGCATCAAAAAGTGACTCAACCCTGTAAAATTTGTTTTTAGTTTCACACATATGTGTGTGCAGAATGGGGCAGGTGGAACATACATCAGAGAATGGCAATGTCAAAGTTGAAGTGACACAAAACTGACCATACGGACCGGATGCCCGCAGTCAGGTCCTCGCCCCCAAGTCCGGGCACACGGTGGCCACCACCTGCCCCTCCCCCACTTCCTGCATCCTGTCTGAACTTGCTATGGACCATCCTGCCCCTCCCAGACACCCCCTTGGCATGCCCAGCCTGGCCTGGCCACAGCCACCTTCCATAGGGTTCTCAGCCTCGGGATGTGTGGCCTTGCTGGGGATGGATGATTAATGTGCTGCCTGAGAGGTGCACCCACCCACGCCCGCCCACGTGGGCAGGGCTGCGTCTCTGCAGGCCTGCTTGGATGCCTGGCTTTTGCCAAGCCTGCTGGGTATGCCTGGGTGGAGAGCACAGGGGACATATCCAGCTGCCTGGGAATGTGACATACAGGCTTGGGGGATTAGTAACGACCGAAGCAGAGAGGGATTTGATACCTGCTTTAGAATCTGCTGAGTCAATAGACAAGCAGACCTTCTGCCTTTTCTTTCCGTATAAAATGTCCCTTAAGAGAGCACTTGTCAGCTCTATCCAACCCTGTCAAATCCGAAGCAGATAGGGTTGGGGGGGGGGAGACCAGGGCCTGAGTAGTCTCTGGATCATTTCCTGGTGCCCCCATTTGCCCAGGCTCCCCAGTACCACCCACCTCCCCAGCATGCTTGTTTCCCAGGGGGGGTCCGTCCCCCCATGGGACCTGAAGGTTGGATCCAAGCTTGACCATGTTCCGGTGCTTCTTCTCTCGGCTCCTGCCTGGAGACGGCGGCCTTGTGTGGCCAGCTGCCCCCCTTGCTGTCTGCGGGAGGTGACTGCTCTGTCCCCTTCTTACCATCACACTGACTTGGCCTGTTAGCCTCCTGCCCTGTTTTCTGGCTTGTTCTCCCCACCCATCACCGTGTTGGAGCCAGTGCCGGGTCAGTGCACTGAGAAGGACACTCGTGCACCTCCAGAGCCTTGGCCGGGCCTGGGGCCCTACAGTAAATGCTCTCAGCAGGGCTGGGATTCGGGCTTCTTCCTGGACACATGAAGGTGCAGGCGTCCTGAGTAGCTGTCTGATCCTCGAGCATAGATCCCATTTCCATACCCTGTGCCCCACTCATGTTGACTCTGGTGTTGGCCGCAGACCCAAGGCTGTGCGTCTCATTGTCCCCCTCACAGCACAATGAACCTTCAGTTCCAGGTGGCGATGGGGAGCAGGGAGCAGTAGGGAAAATGTAGGCGAAGGGGAGAGTTGCAGGATGCTGTAGTTCAGTAGAAGGGCACTGCAAGTCAAGACGTTTTCTGGGCAGCGTCTGTGCTGAGTCAGTAGGAAACTGCGCGCGCAGACTGTGTCCTGCAGTGCTGAACACGAGAGCTGCAGTGTCCCGAATACCCACTAAGTGCAGACATCTTTGGATCGTTTACATAATTCTAGTTTAGCCAACAAGAAAACTATTATTACTTCTGTTTTATGGAGGAGGGAATTGAGGCTAAACTCCACACTTAACAGATGAATGGCCCAGATAGCTCTTACTCTGGGAGACGCAGGACTTCAGATCCCAGCCTATGTATCTGAAGGCCACATTCCTTCTGTGCCCAGCCCCTGGTCGCGTGTCCACCCCTCACACCTGCTCTCTAAGACCTCCCGCCGCCATGGGGAGCAGGGCTGTAGCAGCTGGGCCTGAGTGTGGGAGGCTGACAGCCCGCAGCCCGCAGCGCGCTGGAGCTTAAGGTTGGTGGGAGAGCCAGCTTCTGGTACAGCTGCCCTGAGAGCTCCGACCAGGAGCCTCCGGCTGCTGCCTTGGTAGTTCCGAGCCTCTCAGAGGTAACACCCCAGAGACAGAGGGGTTGTGACTGGAGAACAGTCCAGACCATCTGGGAGGCACTTCACCTCCTCAAGGCCCAGTTTCCTCATCTCTAAAACTCGGGTAAACTAAAGGTGCTAGAAACGAGAAACTGCCCTCACATGCTTCTAGAAGTTTTATTCAGAGTTGCCCAAACTTGGAAGCAACCGAGGTGTCCTTCTGTAGCTGAAAAGCTAAACAAACCACAACATGTCAGACAACAGGATATTGTTTGGCAATAAAGAGATGAGTGGTCCAGCCAGGAAGAGAAAGGAGGGAACTTCAGTGATGTCCCTCAGTGGAAGAGCCCCCTGGAAAAGCCACGTCCTGCCTGATTCCAACTGATGTTCTGGAAAAGCAGAAGCTCACGGGTAGCAGGGATGACCGTAGAGAGGAATGTGCAAGCGCAGCAGCCGTGATTTCTAGGCCAGGGACCTGCTTGATATAATTTTGCATCTGTAATAGTGGGAGCATGTCCAGACCCAAGAAAGTGACCCCAAGAGCAACCCTGGCAGCTGTGGTTGTGGGAGCAGGTTGGTCAGCTGCAGCAGATGGACCGCTCTGGTGGGAGGGACCAAGCCAGGCCGGTATGGTGACAGGGTTATAAAGAAATGCCACTTGGCTCAGTGCGCTGGCCCATGCCTGTCATTTCACTGCTCTGGGAGCTCTGGCAGGGGGGATTGCAAGTTTCAACTCAGCCTGGGCAATGCGGGTACCTAATGAGACCCTGCCAATAACAAACTAACTAAATAAAAGAGATGGGGCTATACCTTAGTGCAAAAAAGCAAAAGAATACATTTTTTTTCTTCAGGTTTTCCTGTATTGCCTAGTGCACTATTTTAGAACAGAGTGAGAGCTCTGTTATCTCGGGATCTTTTGTGCACCTCCCGGTGTGCAAGGCCCTTATCAATGGAGCGCCTGTGTTTCAGACTTGGGAGCTGCTCGAATTACACCAGCCCTCTGCAGAGTGCGCCACACCTTCCTTTGCGTGTACAGGCGTTTGGCAGCGGGGGGTGGGGCAGGGGCCGAGTCAGCAGCCCGGGGATTAGGGGAGGTTTGCAGCATCTGCGTTTTGGAAAAACAAGGTCCCAGCATGCAGTTCCACCTGCCAGCTCTACTCCTCTGGGTTGCAATGGAAGAAGAAGCCATGCCGTCCCTGGCACAAGCTTGACATGGCCTGAGCTTCACTGCTGACAGCCGGCAGCAGGGTCGCTGCGGATGGGCACTGGCCCTGGACTCAGCCCCGCGTCCACCGCAGCCTCTGGAGACAGTGTCCATAGCACCTCCGTCTGTTGGGACTGTGGGTTCCGTATTCCCCTTATGGCCCAGGGGTCATTGTGCTTTCCCTAAAGAGGCCTCTTGAGTCCTAATCCCTGTACCTCTGACAGTAACCTTGTGTGGAACCTTGGTAATTGCATACATCATTGGTTACGTTGAAGTCATGCTGGGGGAGGTCAGCGCCTAATCCGTGTGACTAGAATTCTTAGATGAAGATAACCCTTGAAGACAGACACACACCGGAGGATGCCTACTGGAGACATGGGCAGAGGTTGGAGGTCTGCTGCCGGCAGCCAAGGTGGCCGGCAGAGCCTCAGAAGCCAGGAGGAGGCCAGGCCAGGTGCCCTGACGGTGTCCCAGAGGGAGCAGGGTCCCGGCTCTCCCTGAGGTTAAATTCCCCCTCCAGAGCGGGGTCAGTGCAGTCCTGTCTCAGGTTACCGCCTTGTGGTCCTTTGCCCTGGCCACCCCAGGAGTTGGATGTGGCCTGGGCGCCAGGGAACCTCCATCCTGCTGCGTGCCCCTTTCTTGGGAGAGGGACCCTGCCATAGTTTGACTCGGTCATCTCTCCCTACAGTTGGACCCTTCTATTTCATCGGTCCCTCTTCCAAAACTTCCAAGCACATGTAGTCTCAAAGCATTGCCTGGGGCTATAGCTAGAAGGAAAGCAGGGAAGGGAAGGGGCAAGTCTGTTTTCTGGGTTACAACAGAAAAGCCAGTTCTCTCTAAGAACCCACAGTGAGATCCTAGGAATGTTGCCACCTGAGCTTTTGCCTGCTGGTGGAGAGGGCCCTGTCTTGTCTGTCCAGTCCCATTGGAGCCCCTGCTTCCTCTGGCTCGCGCGAAGGGCGCATCGGAGCACCCTGCATCTGTCCCTCGTTTCAGCTCCCCAGACAGTCCCGGCTGCTCTGGTGGCAGGTGTCTGAAAAAGCTTCCTTCTTTTTTTTTCAATGCAGTCCCGAGGATCGAACTCAGGACTTTGGGCTTACAAAGCAGGTGTGGGCCCTGAGCTACATCCTCGGCCCTGAAGAAGCTTCTGGACCCATGCCTCCGTGGGCACACAGGTCTCTCTTGCCCCCACTGTCCCGCTGTGCGTCCCGTCTGCTCAGCTACCTGTTTCCAGGGCTGCCCCACACTCCCCCTCACCCCCAGGGGAGGGCAGAGCAGAGCACATGAAAACTGGAAGGCTGCGGGAGAGACAGCGCTTCCCGGGCCTGTGGGGCCCACTCTGACCAGGGTCCCTCTTCCTTCCCTCGTCCAGCCTGAGCCCTGGTCGAAGGCTGTGGAGGACGGTGGTGTGTAGGGCCCACCTGAGGTGTGGCCTTGGGGAGCTTGGCCCTGGTCCCGGCTCCTGGCACAACTTCCGACGTGGGTCCCGGTCCCCCAGGCTGCTGCCTCCGTGTCTGGAGATATAAGAGCTCTGGCCTCGGGGCTCCCATAGCTGGAATGGAGTCATCCCCCAGAATCCCACATCGGGTGGGAGCTTCTGTTCCTGGCTATGTCCAGCGCAGCACCAGCCTGTGGACAGCCCTCTGAGGCTTTGGTGCCGTTTCCAGGGCCTGTGTGTCACAGAAACAGTGAGGAGGAGACAGAGTGAGCCGGTACCTGTGGCCAGAGCCCCAGTCCCCTGTGTGGGTGCTGTGCGTGAGTGGCGAGGTGCCCCGCTCTGGGGCTGGCAGGGCTCGCGCTCCCCTTCTGCTCCCGCTCCCTGGTGTCACTCAGCAGCCTGCAGGTGCGTCCCAGGCCAGAGACTGGACAGTGCTCTTCTGTCACCCCAGCGCCACCCTGTCAGCAGCCCTGGCACTTCACTCTGGCACGCGGACCAGAGTGGCTGGGGCTGTGTGCCCATCTGCCCTCCACCTCAGCAAAGGCAGGCTGCTGTGCAAGCACAACTCCCTCTGCGGGTGGGGGTGGTGCCCGCCTCGAGGACCACACCCCTTCTGCCCCAGGGAAGGGGCCCACAGGCTCGACTCTGGAGGGCTCTGAGGAGGGGATGCTGGCCCCTATGCCACTTGGGCCTGAAGCAGATGAGCCCTCGAGTTGTAAATCCCAACCCCGAATGGAGGCTGGGGGCCTCAGCCTGTGCGGCCAGTAGACTGAGGGGTTCTGGCATCCGTGCCCCCACTTTGTCAGGAGCTACCTTTCAGAAAGCAGTGGCAAAACCCATATGAAGAGTATGATCCTTGCAAGGTGTAGTGGTGCACACCTGTAATCCCAGCAGTTTGGAGGCTGAGACAATAGGATTGCTATGAGTTCAAGGTTTGCGTGGGCTACATAGTGAGACCCTGTCTCAAAAAACTGAATAAAATAAAATAAAATAAAAAATAGTGGCCGGTCATGGTGGTGCATTTCAGCACTCAGGAGGCTGAGGCAGGAGGATCGCTGTGAATTTGAGGCCAACCTGGGCTGCAGAGTAAGATTCTGTCTCAAAAAAATTAAATTAATTCATTAATTAATGCAGAGATCAGACTGTGTTGCTTGAGTCTAGTTGGAAGAAAAGAGATGAGGCAAGTCTGAGCTCTTATCAACCAAACATGGTCTCCTGGTCCCGGGAAGGCAAGTCCAGGCTGCCGCTTCCCTACTGGGCCCATCTCCCTTGTTCACAGCTGGGAGGGGACACTCATGACAGACTAGCACCTGCCAGGCTGGGCCTTCAGACGGAGCGGTGGCGCTGTGGGCTGTGCCTGTGGGCTGAGCTTTGGTTTTGCTTTTGCAGCAGGAATTGAACCCAGGGTCTTTGCCCCCTGCCTTTATAAATTTATACATTGTGAGCCAGGGTCTTGCTAAGTCGGCAGGTTGCTCAGGCTCAGCTCAGACTTTCAAGCCTTGTGGAATGCTGGGATTCCAGGCCTGTGCCACAGTGATCCACTGAGGTCTTCGCCGCTCGCCAGCTGGAAGACTTATGTTGATCCCTTCTGCTGCCACCCCTTCCTTTTGGCCCTGTTCCCCCTCCTGCCTTGAGGCCCTTTCACTTTACCTCTCTCATGCCAAGGAGGCCCCAGAGGTACCTCAAGAGAGCTGGAAGTACCAGTTTGGTGTCCATGGGCACCTGACACTCTCTGGGCCTCAGTTTCCCCATCTCTATGGGAGTGCTCAAGGCTCTTTTCAAATCTGGAAATTAGTGATCCTTCCGTGGAAGTGAACCGTAGGCTGTTTCAGCAGGGACAGGGCAGGGCAGGGAGCGAGGGTCCTTCCCGCTGGCAGTGATGCCGCCGTCTCTGAGGAGGGCTTGGTGCCCACCTTCCTGTCCTTCCGCACCTGTCAGCATGCTTGGGTCCCCGGAGGAGAGCCGTGGCTACAGCTTATAGATAGGGGGTTCGGCCCAGGAAGCCAGCCCTTCCCCTCGACCTGCGGCCCTAGTGGCTCATGGGGATCAGCAGGAAGAGCGACTGTGAGGAGCAGGCGGGCAGATAGTAACTGGGCCCCATGGGCGACTGTGGGCTCACACGCAGTGTTGCAGGGGGAGGCAGTTTGCGCAGGTGGAAAGCCCTTCACTGTCACCTTTTGAGGTGATAGCAAGCAGGCGTCGGCCTCTGCGCTGCCCTCCCGGGTGTGTGGAGCACTATATCCTAGGCTGTGGTTCTGGGAAGGGGGCCACAGAGGTCCTGACACCCCTGTGTTTCTCTCCCTCCAGACTGCAAGTTCACCTGCCACCCTGAGTGCCGCGCCCTGATCCAGCTGGACTGCAGTCTCCAGGAGCACACGGCGGCGGCAGCTGCGGCAGCGGGGGACAGAGCCTCGCGCGAGACCATCCTTGCCCCAGCCTCCAGCCAGGTAGGCACCGGGTGCAGCTGGGGCGGCCCCTGCAGGCCCAGCTGTCCCTGCTCTCTCGGCTCTGGCGAGTGGAAGGTGTCATGAGGCCCCTGTATGCCCTGTGTGCTGAATGAGGGGTCCCTGCAACCAGCGCAGCAGTCTCATCCTTTCCAAGGGGCCCGGGCAGGCATGGAGAGGTGTCCCGTGCTTGTCCCCAGTCACAAAGTCCGATGGGGGGGGTGCTGGGCGGGTCCCGGAGAAGCTTCTGAAAGGTCTTCAGAGCCCCGAGCCTGGGAGGATGATTGAGGCATTGGAGCTTCAGGCTGGGTGGGCAGCACCACAAGCCTTCAGGCTCCTGCTACCCTTAGCCAGCCAGAGCCAGTCAGCCTTTAGGGGCTGGCCAGTGTTTCTTTTTTGTCAGAGGACCAGGAAGTAAGACATGGGGCACCTGTGTGTAACTTGAGCTGCTCGGAAGGCTGAGGCAGGAAGAGTGCCAATTCAAGCCTCATCAGGACAATTTAGCAAGACCTGTCTCAAAATAAAAGTTCTTTTAAAAGGGCTGGGGATGTGGCTTAGTGGCTGAGTGCCTAGTGTGCACAGGGTCTTGGGTTCAATCTCTCATACTGGTGGCCAGGGAGGGAAGGAAGTGGGGAACACCCGGAAGTTGATACTCAAAACAGCTCTTGGTCTCAGGTTTTGTCAAGGCGTTTGAAATACAGTGCGTCTGGACTTGGACTTGCAGGTGTAGAATGGAGACAGCAGAGGGCGGGTATTGATTCCTATATTAAATAAGCATTTGTTCATAGTCTACTACGTGACAAGGGCCAATGGGAGTGGGTAATAAATGGCACAACATGGTTGGCTTCTGAGAGTTTACACTAGGCCAGGGATGCCAGACACAACCAAATCATAGATCCTCTGTCAGCCTCAGTAGAAGTGTGAGTTGAGTGTTTGGGGTTCACGGGAGAAATCGAAGGCTTCCCAGAAGGGGTGACGTTTGCAGAGGCTTCATCCATAGGTGAGGATCACTGACCAGGAGCAAGACGTGTTCTGAGATGTCCAGTTATTTGTTTAACGGATATGCTTTGCATGTTGACCATGTGCTGGGCCCGGGAATGCTGGGGCCTTAGTGACATGGGGAAGAGGCAGGCCCGGTCACCCTGAGCTGGCAGTGCACCTGGGAGTCTAAGAGTGAAACAGGGAAGGGGACCCAGACACTACAGGGGGCTCACGAGCAGCCCTGAGTCCCCAAGCAGCCGTCCATGTATTTCTCTGGTCACGGTCCCTGTGATGAAGGGTTCCGCCATCTGCTTGGGCATCTCGGGCTCTCCACCCCCCTGGAAATGTCATCTGTGGCTCATGTTTTCATGACAGTGACACTGACTTGACCCAGAGTTGGGTGCTTAAATACCCGGCACTCCCACCCGACTGGGAAACAGTGCTCCGGGAACCCTGACCGAACCAGCCTGTGAAGCGGCCTTGGCCCTGAGCAGGACCATCTGCCCCGCTGGGAATCCAGCGGCAGTGGCGGCCTCACGTGCATGACTGAGCAGTGCCGGTCGTCACCGCTGCTGCCGCTGTGCGGTGGTGAGGACAGAACTGGGGCCTCTGGCACGCTAGGTAAGCGCCCTGCCAACCCGAGGAGCAGCTCTTGGAACATTTCCCTCAGCAGAGAGAGCTTGCCTCACACCCGCCACAGCAGCCTTCCCGAAAGCTCCAAGTCTTTCATATTCTCCCAATTTTCTGTTCTCTTGGGAGCTTCTGAGTTTCTCTTCTTTCTTCCTCCGGCCACCTCTCGAGAGCTGGCTGCCCAACCCCTACTTCCTAAATTTTCTTCTTGGCTCTCTCTCTTCTGTCTCTTAGAATAGCTGGTAGCAAAAGGGGGTGACTTACCCAGGCGAGGGGGTGCACGCCTGTAATCCTGATGCTCTGGGAGGCTGAGACAGGAGGGTAGCAATTTGAAGTCCAGCCTGGGCAACTTATGGAGGTCCTATCTCAAAATAAAGAGTTAAAAAGAACTGGGGATGTAGATCAGTGTGAAGGCCTCGGGTTTGATCCCCAGTACTGAAAAAGGGCAGGGAATGGAGTATGAGTGGCCCTCCCCTCCCTGAAATATTTGGCAATGTCTAGAGACCTTCTTGGTTGTCACAACTTGACAGAAGCTAGCGGCCTCTAGGGAGCAGAGGCCAGGGATGCAGTGACACTCAGGGCAGTTGCCCACAACGAGGGGGTTGTGGCCCAAATGTCAGTGGTGCGGAGCTGATAAGCCTCGCTGTGGAGCGGCCCAGCCAGCTCCGCGGAGGGGCCTGGGACCTGCCGCACACAGCACCTGGTCCTCAGAAGACCAGCAGCCCCGAGGAGCCCAGTGGAGGGTCTGGACACAGAGCAAGCGCCCGTCCCATGCGGGAAAGGGGGAGGCAACCTCCAAACCCTGGCGAGCTAATCTGGGCTGTGCTGAAGTGGGGACACCGCTGAGATGCCTAGAGGAAGGAGCAGGGTTCCGTGTGGCATGCCCTGGACAGCCCTGCCCACTGTGGGCTCGTGGGCCGCAGGTGCGCTCAGCCTGCTGGGCAGGCTCTGAGTTTGCCTTGGACAGCCCCACCGAGCGACCTGGGCCTTTGCCAACAGGGCTTGGCCTGCTCCGGAGTTCTCTGCCTCTGCTGAAAAGCTCGTTGGTGCTGATTTCTGCCCTGGAGTGATTTCTGTTGCAAGTCAAGGGCCTGCTGCGGATTTCTCGAGATATTGTGGCAGGGGCAGGGTCTGAGCCCAGCTACTTCGGGCACCTGTGTGTGTGTGTGTGTGTGTGTGTGTGTGTGTGTGTGTGTGTGTGTGTGTTACAGGAAGTATCATCTTAGTGGGCATTTCTCTTCTCTGCTTTTCAAAGGAAAAGAAATCATTGATTTTCCTCCATCCAGACAGAGGCTTCATCAACATTTGTATATCTCCTTCCTGTATATTCATACATTTTTCAGAAAGTGTTTGAGATCATCCTGTAGATAAGTGTCTGGCCTCAGCCTTTTAAAAGCAGTAATAGCAGTTATGTTCTTCTCTGTCAGGCTGATTTAGGGTGAAGAGGGAGGAGGACTGGCCTGGGAGGGGCAGGGAGGGCTCGAACACCAGCTACAGGCTCGGAGCTGTGGGTCAGCCTGTCCCTGCAGGCCTTGCAGTCATAAGGGGCTGGTAGCTGCTGCACACTCCCTGGTGACACTCAGGCCTGTGATGCCCACTGTGTGAACAGCAGATCTGCAGGTGGACACAGACCTCTTCTTTGCTTGCAGCCTGTTTACTAAAGTGCATCATTACTATTAGCTAAAAACCACACGAGTTGCTAAGACAGCTGCAGTTCCTTTATTTGGGGGCGTGCCCTGAAGAATTTATGTTGACATTTTAATAGTACTCTTAGCTGAGTATGGTGGTGCACACCTGTAACCCCAGCACTCTAGGAGGCTGGTGCAGGAGGATCACAAGTTCAAGTCCAGCCTGGGCACTCAGTGACTTAGCAAAATGAAACCGGCTGGGGTGGCAGCTCAGTGTGGAGGCGTGGGGTTCAATCCCCGGCACTGCAACAAATAAGCACACAGTGCTCATGTCGTCTGGGCAGGGTGGCACTCTCCTGGGCATGCGTTACACTCCTGTAATCCCAGCTACTTTGGAGGGTGAAGCAGGAAGATCACAAGTCTGAGGCCAGTTGGGCCACTTATGGAGACCTTGTCTCAAGATAAAAAGGGCGGGTTTAGCTTGATGTAGAGCCTTTGCACAAGGCCCTGGGTTTACTCCTTAGCACTCAGGGGGAAAAGTTCTCTTAATGTATCACCACCCCTGTGATAAAAACCAACAAACTTAGGTCAATTTTTGTTAAAGGAAAAATTTAAATATTCTTAAATCACTTCTTTGATGTACTTCGAATTATTTCCCAGACATGTATTGAGTTAATACTTAATCTCTAAAATAAAGAAAACTGTATCCGAAGACTGGTTCACATTCATTCCACAAATAACTTGTTGAGCCAGGCCCTGTTCCAAAACCCTTTGCGGTGCCCAGAGCAGGAAGCGCTGTGCTGAAGCTGCTGTCTCTGACCATGTGGTGTCTGGACTCCAGGGGGCGCCCCTGGGGCTCTGCCTGGCCCTGGAGAGAGCTCTAGGGGTGCTGGGAAGGAAATCCGGGGCCCTTCAGAAGGAGAGTTGGGTCCCTAAGTATAGACTGGGAGTAATGCAAAGTGAAAGCAAGACACAGCACAGATAGGACCAGACACACACACACACTCATATGTGTACATATATATATATATATATATACATATGAGTGTGTGTGTGTGTCTGTGCGCGTGCCACAGGGTGTGAGAATCTGGAGGTGTTCAGCAGACCTGTCAAAAAGGATTTCATCATGCCGGAAGTGGAGTTGAAAAGAATATTATGAAACTTTCAACTTCTGCTGTTTGCTTCTGACTGTGAGAGGATGCTACTTGCGTCTGAACTAATGTTTCTTACAGGTGATGCATACTATCTCAGGCAAAGGGGACCCTTGGCCTGGGTGACCAGAGAGCTGGGTTCTAATCCTGATTGTGTAGATGAAGTACTTCAGTTAGGACCCATGACCAGCCTTCTAGTTCCCCTGGGTCTCAAGTGTCTCCTCTGAGAAATGGGATCATTGCCAGGGTGGCTAGGGGAGGCTGGGAGGAGGTATGTAGCCCATGGGATAACAGTCCAGGGCTGTCACTGCAATAAAAACCCTCAGTGGGGGCCGGAGATTTAGCTCAGTGGTTCCAGCACCTGCCTCGCAAGCACAAGGCCCTGAGTTTGATCCCCTGTGACCACATATAATGCTGGGTGTGGTGACTTGCCCACCAGCCATCAATACCACAGACCACAGTGCTGAGCGTGGTGGCTCACGCCTATAATCCCAGCACTCGGGAGGCAGAGACAGGAGGATTGCTGAGTTTGAGGCTTGCCTGGGCTACATAGTGAGCTCAGGGCCAGCCTGAACTACAAAGCGAGACCCTGTCTCAAAAAAAAAAAAAAACCCCTCAGTGGCTTCCTGCTGCCCTCAGAATGCGTCTACAACTGGATTAGAGCGTGGAACCCTTCAGGGTCTGGTTCAGCCAGCTTTCCGAGTATGGGCGAGTTGAGCTGTCACCCTGGATGTAAGGCCAGCACTGTGGCTTGGGTGGCACTTTCTGCTCTATAGCCTATGGTTATCTATTCCAAGTCTTCGCTCCATTCTGCAGATGGCCTGTCCCCACCTCACCCAAGAAACAGGAGCTCCCAGAGCTCCGGGGTGGGTCAGCCTGGCCTGATGGGCCTGACCCCCAACCCACAAATACTCCCTTGACCTCCGTCGTTGCTCAGCAGGAATCCTGCTGGAACCCTCTCCCCCCAGGCAGCAGAGGTCACTCAGCGGGCTGGGAGTTCTGAGCTGCTTGGCTTCCACCCCAAGCTCCCTCCCGCAGACATCACTGTTTCCATTACTCAGGGCTGTGCATTCCACATATCTCAGAAGACAAAGTCCTGTCCCAGGCGTCTGCCCACCTGCCACTGTTGAGCCCAGGGTCACCACACGGGGGAGCCCAGGAGCACAAAGGGGAGGAGCTTGGAGTTGGGTGTCCCGCCTTAGAGGCCGTGGCTAGGAGATAAATCTCCTAACATATGGCACCTGTACACCTCTGGGGACGTGCAGTGTCCTAGATCTCCTCTGAAAAATGCTTATTTCAAGGGGGCTGGGGATTTAGCTCAAGTGGTACCGCACCTACCTTGGAAGCACAACGGGCCTGAGTTCAATCCCCACCACAGCAAAAAAAAAAAAGAAAAAAGTTTATTGCAAGGAATCGCAGTCAGTAAAAGAAGCAGCCGGCGTTTGTTGAAGTATACAACACCCACTTGTTTTTCTATTGAGAGAGAGGTGTGGAAATGTCAACACTTACTTTGGATTTGACTCTTTATATTCTTGTGGGGGTTTTTTTGTTTTTGTTTTTTTGTTGTTTGAGACAGAGTCTCACTTTGTAGTTCAGGTTGGCCCCGAGCTCACTCTGTGGCCCAGGGTAGCCTCAAACTCAGCAATCCTCCTGCCTCAGTCACCCACGTGCTGGGATGACAGGCGTGAGCCTCCACACCCGGCATTGTTGTGTGTGGTTTCCCGGATCAAATCAGGACCCTTGCACTTGCTAGGCAGGCACCAGAACCACTGAGCCATATCTGAGCCCCATTACTGGGTGCATAAACTTTTAGGATTATTATGTCCTATTGTTAAACTTATCATTAACACAACTTTCTCATCCTTGGTAATATTCTTTGACCTGGAATCTACTTATACATTAATGTAACTGCACAGCTTTGTTTTGACCATGGTTAGTGTGGTATTTCTTTAGTCTTTCAGTTGTTTTTAGGGTATGTGTGTCTCTATTCCATCGTGCACTTGATATCGGGGATATGTTATAAGAAATGTGTCACTGAGCGATCTTGTCACCCATGCGAACATCAAGGTGCTCACATGAGCCTTGAGGGCGTCACCTGCTGCACGCCTGTGTGGATGACCGTCTGGTGCTTATAAATTACAATCTGTGCAACATGCTGCTGTACTGAGGATTGTGTGTGATTGTAATACCATGCAAGTATTTTGTGTCTACACATAGGGAGAATACAGAAGAAATACCTGGTGATGGGAAGCTTTATCTCCATTATAATCTTACGGGGCCACTGTTGGGCTTGGGGTTTATGGCTGACTGGAGTGCTATGCAGTTTATGGTTGTACTCAAAGGTTGTGTCTTATAGGCAGTGAATAATTGGATCTTATTTGTTTTTCTAAATCCAATCTGATAATCTACCATTGAACTAGACTATTTAGCCCAATTGACTTAGTGTGATTGTTGATGGAATTAATTTTTAAATCTGTCTTCTCCTAGTATATTTTTATATTCTATTTGTTCCTTTTTCCCTTGTTTTGATTAACAGAGTATATTTTATGACTCCATTATCTCTTGTTTCTTGTCTACAGGATTTACCTGTTTATGTTGTTTTAGTGGCTAGTTGTCGTAGGATTTATAGTTTATCTTATTCTACCTGTCAAGTAATATTATACCACTTCATTATAGTATAAAAATGTACTCCATTGCCCTTTTTACATACTATAAACTCCCATGCTACATTGTTACCAATTTATTTAGGTGGTCAATTACATTTAGATTTAAAAATAAAAGAAAGCCATATATGTGTCCATGTGGTTCCTGTTTCTGGTACTTTTTCCCTTCTTTGGGTACATCTAGGTTTCCACTGAGGTGACAAATTTCCCTTCTGTAGGAAGGACTTGCTTTGACACTTCTGTCATTGCATTCTTTCAGATTTCCTGTCCAAAAAAGTCTTTATTTCCATCTTTGTTTCTGAAAGGTTTGTACTGAGCAGAAAACTCTGGTTTGACAGGTTTGGGGTTTTTAACCATTTTTTGTTGTTGTTGACTATTTTAAAAGTGTCACTTCACTATTTTCATACTTACATTGCTTTCAGTAATAAATCTGCTGTGTTCTTCTGCACGGCTCTTCTGTAGCTGTTTTTAAGATGTCTTTTTACCACGGTTTTGAGCATTTTGGTTATGATGTGCCTTGCTGTGGTTTATACTTCTTGTTCTTGGGGTTCACTGAATTTCTTGGATCTGTGGGTTTATAATTTTTATCAAAATTGAAAAAATTTCAGGGCTGTATCTTCAAACATTCTTATCCCCTCTTTGAGAATGCCAATTATAAGCTTAGAAGTGATTCTTTTAAAAAAAGTACAGGGACTGTTAAAATGCATTACAATAAAAACACATTGCCCTTACCCTCCCTCAAATAGTCCCCGTTAACTTCCAATACACCCCTCCCACCCTTCTTGCTGCTTTTGGAAGTAGTGCTGGAAGTTCTCTTTTGTGAGCAACTCTAGTTGTGGGTACCTGATGTCCCAAAGCAGTTTAAAACATCCACCTTCTGTGGTGATTTTGACTTAGAGACGAGCCAGACATCACAAGGTGCAGGTGCAGTGATAAGGGGACGAGGACCCGTGTGATGTCTTCAAGAGCTGCCTCCCCGTGGGACGGCCCTCGGCAGCAGTGTCTTTCATGACACCTCTCAAAGATGTCAAAAAGATGTGAAAGAGGACTCGGAACAGCTCCACAAAGTGGCAGGAATGGCTAGGCGCTGCGCCTGCCTGATAGGTGCAAGGTCCTGAGTTCGATCCCTGGTACCAGACCTAAAAAAAAAAAAAAGAAACATGAAAGAAAGTGGCAAGAATGATGGAATAAGTGGGTTCAAAGTGAGAGGGATTGGTGGCTGTATGTCCTTTACTGTAATCATTTTTAAATTCACCATATATTTTGATCACACCTACTATATCATTAGAGTACTTGGACTTTCCTACAGTTTATGGCTCTGCTCACATTTTAACTTCTCCTTTCTTTGTGTTTTGTTGTGGATATTTTGCAGTGCTGCATCTTCAAGTTCACTAAACTCTTCTTTGATGATATCTAATATTTCATTAATCCCTTCCCGCATATTTCTCACCCAAGACATTGTAAATTTTATCTCTAGAAGTTTGGCTGGGACATTTTCTAATGCATTCCATGTTTCTACTTAGCTTTTTGAGTAAATAGAAATGTAATACACTTTTAATAACTTTTACCATCTTTGCCAGTTCGAAGATCCTGCTTTTTTGCTACTATTTCTCCTTTTATCCATGTTGTCATTTTTGCTGGTATGTGAAATATTGCAAATTTTACCTTCTTTGATACCTGCATATTCCTATAAATGTTTTTTAGCTTTTGTTTGAGGACTCAGTTAAGTTTCTTGGAGATGGTTTGGTCTCTTTGGAGCATGCATTTAACTCCAGCACACCGCTCTTGCCCCTCCCCCTAAGCCGTGACTGCCGCTTTCCCATCCCATGGAGCACACACCATCTTAGACGAAATTAAATGTCCCCAGTGCTACAAGCTGACTTTGGCCACTTACTACATCTGGGATCTGGCAATCGGTTGATACTGACCATCTTGTCGTCCACCAGGCCTCCGCCTGGCGTGGCCTCGGCGTGAATATCTGAAGAGCAGCAACTGAGATCTCAGGTCTGAGCCCTGAGGTTTGGGAGACGGGACTAGGATGCACTGGACCCCACGTATTTTCAGCCATAATTTCTTTAGCTTGCAAGTGCAAAATATGACCCTTGTTTGGCTTTTGATCCCTCCCCTCAGGACAGAACCGACAGCCTCTCCCAAGGCAGCCAGGCGAGTGCCACCCACCACTGGCGAGTGGAAGGAGCCCGTGTCCACTCCCTCCACCCACCCTGAGAGCCCGTCCCACGCCCCCTCGCAGATTCCCTGCCATGTCTGGAAAGCAGAGAGGGACTGCCAGCGATTCTCTGACCCTGGACAGTGCCCCCGGGCCGGACTCCTGACTGGGCAGAGCAGGAACTCTTCCCAGCAAGGAGGCACCTGGGATCTGGCTCCAGGGAGGGATGGAGCCTGGGACGCATTCCCCAGAAACCCTGCCCGCCTCTGGGCTTACCATACCCCTGGGGAGCTAGGCGCTGCTCAGGCAGGCAGGTCAGCGCTAGGCTGTGTGGTGGGTGGCGACGAGGCCCTCGGACCGCGGGCCAGGCATCCTGCATGCTGGAAGACTCCCTGCCTCGAGGGGCCCACGACAGAGGGCCGCAGAGACGCAGTCATCCTCGAGGGTCCCTGAGGACAGTGCAGGGCAGAATCTCTGGCCTGACTCCAGCCCTGGAAGGAGCTCTCCAGGGCCTCAGGCTCTTCAGAGCTGTTAGCTGGGCAGCCAAGAAGAAGCGAGGTGTGGGCAGCACCCCAAGGAAGTGACTCTCGTGTGAGTCTCACCTCCGTGTTGTGCAGCCACTCACCCCCGGGGACAGGAAATCGTATGAGCGGAATTGAGCTCTCTGCCCTTTCTCAGTGAAAAATTCCACTCCAGGGGAGGTGGGTGGTGTCCTTAAGATTCGACCCAGATAAGGTGTCGCCTGCGGGGGACGATGCTTCCCACAGAAGGTGTGGGAGGTGTGGCCCTGGCTGGGAAAACGTTTCTGGAAAGGAGGAGGCTGGAGGGGGAGGATTTTTGTTCACAGAAAATAGCAAGAACAAAACTTCATGAGGGAAGGGAGGCTTGTGCCAATGGCAGTGGAACTGAAGCAGCTCTTAAGGTGCTGGTTTGTGGCTCAGCCCACTGGGGACCTTGAATGACCCACTTGGGCGCTGGGACTACAGCATGGTCACTGGAGAGGGAATATTGTAAAGCTGAACACAAGGACTCTGGGTCTAAGAGCTGATTCCACTGTCTCCGCCGTGAGCAGTTAGGTGTCTCATCTGCAAAATACCTTCTTGCAAGGTCGGAAGTGTGGAGCGAGGCCGTGAGTGGGCAGGAGGCCAGGAACTCTAACGTGACTTCCTATTTCATGTGACTTTGTGTACACAGTACTGGGAGGAGGGGAGGACTCTGGCTTATTCAGGTCCAAACTTGAGCACCAGGCTAATGGTGCCTGCCGCATAAAAGGGGCTCCATACGTAGTAGTTAAACAAATGAATGAAGGCGGAGCCCCTAAAGCTTGATGCATTGTGATTATTTGGTAATTAGGAGTTGAAATCTGAGCAGAAGCTTCATGATAGTGAACTACTGAGATCAGACCCGGTGAGGAGTGTGGAGGAGGCAGCGAGGGGAACTCCTGGAAGGCTTTGCAGTAATCTTGGTTAATGTCACTGGTCAAGACAGGAAATACAGCTGGATATTGTAACACACACTTGTAATCCTGGCGCTCTGGGAGGCCGAGGCAGAAACACCAAATGTTCAAGCCTAACTTGTCACTTAATGACTTAGTGAGACACCGTCTCAAAATTAAAAATGAAGGACTAAGAAGGCTTTGGGGTGGCACTCAGTGCAAAGGCCCTGGGTTCCATCCTTTGTACCATCAAAAGGAAATGAGAAAGAAAAAGAGAAAGAGTGGGGGTGGGGAGGAGGGACTGGGACCTCCGTTGGGGACCCTTGAGAGTGAAGCTTCAGCAGACCAGGCTGGGGGCTCCCTCGGAGCAGAAGTATGAGCCATGGGCCCACAGGTGGACAACACTGGGAAGATCAGAGGTGCACAGGGAGAGACGGGGTCCCGTTCACAAAAGGAAGATGGGCAAGCTAGTCCAGGAAGTGGTCCCCACTGTGTTAACTAGCACAAGTGACTGTATAAGTTGTTCAACCTGCAGGTCCTCCCTTTCCTCTCTGCACAGCAGAGATAACAACTGCCAGATTTGTTGTAGGAATTAAATGAAATGGTTAACAGTACACATTAGCTACTAATAGTTTAAAGTAGGTGTTGGGGCAGAATGGTGCTTCTCTCATTCTGAGCCTCTCCGAATATTGGGTGGATGAGGGCCTCAGCTCTGACCTTCGCCCCCTGTCCCTCACTTGGGCAGGTGAGGAAACCCGAAGCCCATGGCTGCTCAAGATGCACATTGAGTAGTGCCGGGCTGGGACCAGAGTGCCAGCTCCTGAATTTCAGTCACGTGTCACTGCTTTTCTGGAACATACAGCACCACAGAGAGCACCTTGCTGTATGTCAGGACTGCACTTGAGAAAGGAACAACACTTAAGTAATGTCTTTCATTATCTGGCACTTTGAGCGAGGAGAGAGGCCCTGTGGTCACAGAACCAGCATCCTGTGACGCTGCCCCTCAGCGGGATGCCAGGACTGAAGGTTCTGCGTGTGGTGCCTAGGCCCAGCCCCTCTCGCTGGGCCTCTGGAGAAGAACAGCCTTGGCCGGCCAATCGTCATCACTCCCATCGGTACTCGGGGAGTTTCTGCCAGTGTCGTCAGTCGCACACAGTCCAGGTGTCCTCCCTTTGCAGCCCTAAGCCTTCAGCCCAGAGTTTTCCTACTGGATACCGGGGCTCCGTGTCACTCATTAAGACAGGAAATACAGCTGGATATTGTCACATACACTTGTAACCCTGGCGCTCTGGGAGGCCAAGGCAGAAACATCAAACTTTGTGCATGGTCTTTGCAGATCCCCTCTCGTGCTTGGGTTCTTGCTAGCGTGGTCTCTCTGCTGACATTTGGCATGTGGCTTCCTTCCGAGTCTGGGTTCATTGACAGGCAGGGTGTTGTAGGGAAAGAGACTTTAACTGGAAGCCATGAAGTTCTGGAAGTAATGAGCTGGGATGAACAAATCACTCAGCTCAGCTTCCTCACCTGTAAATAAGTACAACACCTGGTCTCAAGGTTACAGAGTGGCCTGAATGAAGTAATGGGTGTTAAGGGCTTTGAAAAGTCCGATTGAGTTACCAGGTTTTCTGGGGTTTGGAGCAGTACCTGAGGGAGTGAGTACACTAGGACTGGCATCTGGGGTGCCCCTCACAAGGCCAGATTCGCACCAGCTCCTGGGGCCTTTGTCTTCGTGTTATTAGCTGTGCCCTGAGGATTGTACATTCTGAATGTGTGGCCTGTGGTTGTCCTGTGGAGCTCCTCATGTGAGACGAGGATGCGGTGGCCACAGAGAATCTGGGGCTGCTTTTGTGTTGAGAGTTAGGTTCCCACTGAGCAAGGCGGCTCCGCTCTTCTAGAGAATAGTCTGCCTTTGCTGGCTGGACGAGGCGGGCGGGCTGCGATGGATGGCAGGGTTTGCGCAGCACCCTCCTGCAGGGTGCCATGGCCGGGGCTGACCTGGAGGGTGACCCCAGCTCCTCAGTCCCAGTCGCTGTTTCTAGGAAAATCCCCTAAGACAGCCTCTAAAACACCTATCTGAAGAAAAGATTGCTTCAGACAGAAGCAGAATGGACTATCTTCCCCGAAGACTGCATGGCCCCAGCTCTGGCCCCACTGTCTGCCTGCACTTATTTCTCACAGGGAGCCAGCTCTCCTGGGCAGAGGGCTGCTGGCTGGGGGCACCGGCTCTCAGCTAGCTTGGCTCCGTGCCTGAGGTGCCTTTGCCAGCTTCTGGGAAGAGGCTGTGTGGAGCTGGAGCCAAACTAAACTGCAGTTTGAAACCCTCCTGAGCATGGATTTAGCTGGGTGGGGGCGGGAGAAGGATCCTTATCAAGGGAGCCTGAGCTCACAGCGGCTGAGTGTGGGGTGCAGCCCCCCAGCACCTGGTTGTTACAGAGCTACATGAAGAGCCACATAGACATGGAGGGAATTCTGATGGTTCCCCAAGCACATGCCAGGCGGCTCTGGGGTCCCTGAGCCCTTGGGCTGCATGAGTGTGGTGCCCCTAGCAGTGCCAGGCTCCTTCTTCCTGGGACCTCACACCTCACTTTGTTTCAAAGTGGCAAAGCGCCCTGGAAAATCCATCTACAGATGGGACGTCGCTGTGAGAGCACAGAGGCCTCGGAGTCCCACAGCACCCACACAGGAGCATCCCAGCAGGGCCGGGTATAACTTGCTGTGCTCTGAGCCTGGTCTGGGGTTAGGGGTCTTGTCCTGATTGCTTCAAAGGTCTCAGCCCTGGACAGTGAAGGCCCCTTCAGTGCATCCATCGTCCCCACGAAACAGAAATGAGCCTCCTGGAGGGTGGGGATGACAAGATCCGGGGACCTTTTAGGCCAGACAGTGGGGGAAGCACGGGTGGCCTGGGTGGGACCGTCAGCTCCTTCCCTGGCTAGGCGTCCGGAGAAGTGGGCTTGCCCAGCCCCTGTGATTTGCCTGTGCTTTTGAGGACCCCGGTTTTTTCCAGCGTTTTCGAGCTAAAATATTGCTGCTTCTCCAGGCAGGCCAGATATTGATCTCCGCCTTCTCCAGTAGGACTGACCGAGCTGGGTGCCCATTGGAAGGATCGCGGCTAGAGTGAGGAGCAGGAATGGCGGTGGCGATGGCGAGGCGATGCCCTTCTCTCTGGTCCGCTCACCCTAAGGGGTGGGAGTGCCTCTTGGCAGAAGGGGCGCTAGAGAAGCGAAGGTCAGCTCCTTCCCCGCGCCCCCAATCTGAGGGCGGCACTCTGGGTCAGGGGTGCTCTGCCGGGGCGGGGCGCCGGGCAGCGGCATTGAGGAACCTTGCAGAGGAAGTGGCTTCGGGGTGCGCGCGGGCAGGAAAGGCGCGGGCGCGGGGGCGGTGTGGGGACGCGGGCGGAGCGAGTGCCGAGGTGACACCGCAGATGCGCAGGGACGGGCACCGGCCACCCCGCCGCCACCCGGGCCGCTCGCCGGCCCCCCGCCCTGCCTGGCGCGGTGCCCCGGCCCGATGACGGTGGACAGCAGCATGAACAGTGGCTACTGCAGCCTGGACGAGGAGCTGGAGGACTGCTTCTTCACGGCCAAGACCACCTTCTTCAGGAGCGCGCAGGCCAGGCTCCCCGCCAAGGTAACACCGGCCGGAGACCTTGGCAGCAACGGGCAGCACCTGTGCTCATCTCCCTACCCCACCCCCACCCCGGGTCTAGTGCGGAAGCTGCTCCAGGCAAAGGCACAGAAAGCCATGTGTCACCAGAGCCGCCGGGCCGCTGCCGGGAGCCCTCTGGAACTTGCTGGCTGGGTGCACCAAGAGCTGGATCTGGGCTCTCTGGCGACCCCTGCCATTCTAGTCCACCCCTTGCTCAAGGCTTTCTGTCCCCTGGACCCTTTCAAAATGGCTCTCTAGGATTTGGGGACCTCAGTTGACCCATGGATTGACTGCATGCCCACCTGTGCCAGAGAGGGGTAACTGGGAACTGCTCTGTTTTGTTTCCTGCAAATACGAGCTTCCTAGTGGGAGAGGGAAAGCCGACTGACCTGGTAGCTCAGGGGTATCAGCCTTTGAAGGTTCAGACTTCCGTGTTGTAAGTGGCAGAAACCATTTTAAAACCTTGTCTGGCAACTTTGCAGAAGTCCAGGGTGTTTTTAGAAACCAACTAAAACTTCTCTCCTGTGCTGCTGTGATATCACTGTAACCGTCTGGGTAGGCTTTGGGGGCCTCCATGAACTGGGGTGGGTTGGGGGTGCCCAGCCACCCTCACCAGCCGCTGCAGAGCCGTGTTGGTGGGATGGAGACAGGACTGCGCTCACTTGCTGTGTGATTTAAACGAGGGGGTGGCAAGCTAGGACCGAAGCCTGCGCTGCTCCCAGCAGCAAGGAGCTGTTAATTCACAGGTGCGCACCCTTAATCAGCAGTCCAGCGCCGACAGGAATTAACCAAACCCTGCTGAGTCTGACTCGAGGCCTTCCCGGAGGAAAACTCATCTTGCCCACCTGCCCGGTGGAGGCTCTGGGCCTTTCAGTGATTCAAGGCCGCCCAAGAATCAAAGGAGGTGATGTGATTGTGTTTGAAGAAATGAACTAAAACAGACCCCCTGGCCCTTATTTTCGGGAGCACCCCTGTGTGAGGCTGGGGAGCAGCTTTCCTCAGGAGGCTGAAGCTGGGCCCAGAAGTTTCCTTCTCTGGCTAGGTCACCCTCACATAGACAGGAAGTGCCCCACACCTCCTCTTGGGGTTCTTGCCTCACTGTGTGTGACCTCTCCCTACGGAACACTGTTTTAGCTTGAGGTGCTTCAGAAAATACTGGTCTCAGGGTTTCAGGGAGTCTAATTTAATTGGCCCGAGGGATGGCCTAGGCCTCGCCTAGCCCTCGGGATTTTGAAAAGCTCCCCAGGTAACTGTGATATGCAGCTGAGGTATTGAACTATTGAGGCTGCCTGGAAGGAAATGGCTCCTGCTTTGCGCTCTGCTCGCCTCCCACTGCCAGCGAGGCTGTACCCCCAAGTCCCAGGGGGTGACAGTGTCACTCAGTGGGGCCAAGAAGGAGCGCGCCCAGCTGGGTTTCCTTTACCTGGTGATTGAATAGGTAGTTGCTTCTGATATTTCTTGAAAGAAATCAAAGTATCCTCACAAGAGAATCCTCTGAAGTGAGGTCGAGAGTGGGGCAGCTCTTCATTCTGCCTCCACAGTCCAGTCTCCTCCAGAGCATTGCTCTAGAAGAGTGTGCCCTCGGTTTGGTGCCCCCAGAACCTCTTTCTTTACTTTGAGTCTTGAACTGATGACAGATCTGAGTCCTCTGCTCACCTCCCTACCCCGTTTCAAGAGACCCCGTAAGGCCGCTGAGGACAGCAGCCTCTTCTCAGAAGCTGGTTTTTTTGAATGTGAGGCAGGACCATGAGGGATAAAGGCTCCGGAGAAGGAGAGGGTGGGGGGAGTGGCTCCCATCCTGCCTCTGTGCAGCGTGGAACAGGAGAACGAGCCCGGATATTCAGGACTGTGGCCAGGTACAGTGTCCCTCCACAGCAGTGGGGAAGGGCCGGCAGAGGGAGGCCTGGGCTTTGAACGGGCGTGTGGTGTAGGAGCTGGGAAGCTTCCTCCAAATGCCTGAGTTTTTCATTGGTGTTTTTTGACTGTTAGTGGCATTTTTCCGGCTCCCTCCTCCCTTGGAGTCACTCTGCCATGGGTTAAACCCAACAGCCCTACTGTGACCCCATCCTGCAGTGCTTCTTCTACCCCAGAGAGACTGTTTGCATGATCCTGAGAAAATACCTTCCATGTCGTCAAGGGAGGAGCTCCTGTGTTTCCCTGTCGCCAAGAGAATGAGGCCTCCTTCAGGAAAGGCCTTCTATAAATAGTCCTGTCAGAGCAACCTGTGCCTGACTGGAGCAGAGCCTTGGGGAAGCCTATTCCTCCCCGTCTCCAGGGGTGAACCCAGCCAGTCCCTGAGGGGTCCCCAGGACTTCCCTCCAGCTCTCTCTGATGAGAGGTAGCAGGGACGGGGAAGGCCTCCCCACTGAATGGGCGGGAGGTGCGTGGGGTGAGAGACAGCACAGGAGAAAGGGGACATGGCCCCAGCTTGGTCTCCTGTGAAAAGATGGCAGCTTCCTGGGGCCAAGTGCTGCACCCAAGCTGGGTAGCAAGGGCTGCTTTTGAGTCATTCTGGGCAGTTTCGGGAGGCGGAGATGGTGCTTTGCAGGGACCTCCCTCCTAACAGCACAGTTGGATGGCTTCTCTCTAGCCAGTGGCATGTGTGTCCAAATGGGGTGCCAGGTGGCTTGAGGGAGAAGTAGCAAGGGGTCCGGGCACACATGTACCCCATCTCAGGTGTTGGGAGGTCTGCATGTCTCGTGGGCCCCAGGGCCCTGGGAATCCAGACCACCGGGCAGGTGTTCTGAGGACATGATGACCCTGCTTCTTGCAGAATTTCAGTTTCTCACGTGACAGATGGGGAACTGAAGCCAGAAAAACAGAAGGACTTCACCGGGTCACACCTGTGACTGGGTGGAACCTGACTACCACCTCTTGGGGTCCTTATCAAGTGCTCATTCTCTCGGTCTTCTGCTCTATAGGTGACCTGGACAGGCTATAGGCTTTGTCCTCTCAGAGCTTTCTACACAATGGAAAGAACTAAACAGCCACAGGCCAGGCAAGGTCTTACTTGCTCCTTGCCACCTTGCATCCCACACAGCACACCAGCCAGAGAACCCCGGCCATATATTTAACATGAAGCAGCTAAAGGTTCCTTGGAGTCCACTTCCTTTGCCCCTGAGCTCACAACTAGACTACAGTTCCCAGCCTCCTTTGTTGGTTAGATGTGTTCATGTGATTGAGTTCTAGCCAATGGTACAAGGTGTGAAAAACACTACTTCCTGGTTTGGCCCACAAAAATCTCCCATGTGTTTTCCTGTAATCTTACAATTTTAATCCCTAAACATTATTCTTGATTCCCATTCTAAAATGGACAAGTTTTACTAGGTAAAAATATCTCTTGCTGAGACTTTCCTATGTGTGTTTTTCTTTGGATACAGAGAGCACACAGTTGGCTCTATTTATGGTTAGATAACTATACTTAAGCACACCTGAGCCACATACCCATCTCTCCATGCCTCCATGCCTTCTCTGGTCTACACTGACAGTGCTGCATTCTCTCTCTTCAAAGAATATGCCAAGAGGGCTGGGGATTTAGTTCAAGTGGTACTGCACCAACCTTGGACACACCAGGGCCTGAGTTCTATCCTTGGTACTGCCAAAAAAAAAAATTAAAAAAAAATAGAATATGCCTAGAGGCGGGGCTCTTACAGCTTGGAGGACACACTACTTCCAGTTCTGTTGCTCATTTCCTCCAGTGCTTCTTGCCTGGACAGTTGGTGGCTCCATAGATAGGGCCTGTGGTTCTCCAGGGACAGCAGCCAACCATAATCACCCTGGGGCCAGCAGGGGAAGCCCCGTTTCTCTGCCACCAGGCCTGAGGCACAGCACCTGTCCCAGCCACCTTGGCGTGAGAGAAAAGAACACTAAAAATTACACTGGCTTTGAACAAGAATCTCTAATCTGCTGGGCCATTTAGTTGTTTTTATGTGTGATCTCAGAGGCTCATGCAGCCTGAGACTAACACATAGGCCTGCGACAGTCTTCCACTGGGGATGTGGTCTCCACTCTCCATGATGGAGCCACTGTCTGTTGCTTCCTCAGGCCCTTCCTAAAGTTGTGCTTCCCTGCCATGTCTGTCTTCCCTGTGAAAGGGAAATCCCACTCTTCTGGGTCAAATGCAGCCTCTAGTACTTGGTTACACATGCTGGCACTGACGAAGTGAGGGTTGAATTTAGTTGATATGACTTTCTATTACCTTAAATGAAGTCTGATCTGTAGATAATGTGAATGTTTAAGTTTGGTTTTTTTTTTTTTTTTTTTTTTTTTTTTTTTTTTTTTTTTTTTTTTTTTTTTTTTTTTTTTTTTT